>SNQJ01S0072010.1:109704-128080 GCA_010110895.2 Picea sitchensis | reverse complement strand
TATTGGTCGACCTTACTTCTAATGTATTTATGAAATTTCATCCCTTGTGAGTTTAAAATTTCATCATGTAATACTCTGAAATGTATTCTCTACAATGACATAGGCCTGATCAAAATTGGATGTGCCAAGAGAAATTTAGGGTAACTTTCCTAAACCTTGCTGAATTTTGGACTATTATGGAGAGAGAAAATGCACAAAATTCCATGCATCCAATATTGGATAAATTACTCTGAAATTAATACCCAAAACACTATTAATTTTCCTCTTTCTAATGCAACTAGTCTCACAGAATTTTGATCCTCTATGAAGAATATATGATGTTTTTACCCAGAACACATATTTGAAAATAGTAATAGGACTAGTCAAGAACCCTATCTTCCATAGGGTGTATTTATGAAATCATAATGAACCAAAAGATGAAATTTTCACCACAAGTACCCCGATATGTCTTATAAATACCCTCCAAGTTTTTTTTTCTAAAATGTCCCCCAAAAAACGTTATATCGAAAAATTCCAAGATGACTTGTTTGAGGAAGAAAAACCCCAGGATCGATGCTTTGATACCTAATATAATGAACCAAATGCTTAAAATATCATAACGTAACATAACATAAGTACACACCAAGTACAGAATGTGAGCGTGGAAAAAAAACACAAGATAGATAATTTATACAATAACTCCTTAAATAATAGGAGAGACTCCTCCACATAACAAATTATATTCAAATATCACAATTCACATGTCAAAAATAATGAATACATGATATCTATATATACCTATTCACATCCACACATGAGGCCCCTTCACTATTAGGAATATCCTATTACATATATATTTACATGTTACATGTACATTTTTCCTCATATATGTGCTCCCTTGGGGTCATATCATATACATTTAGCCCTATATATTCCCCCTTTCATTCATAACATTCGACATGTTAATTTTATTGAGTGTGTGCTAGAATTGGCATGATAATATCTTACATGAAGATTCAAAGATCAATTGATTTCCTACGTTTAGTGGTAGGCCATGCATAATACATTCTAACAACTTTAGTTGTTCATATTTAGATTCAAGGAATTCTTCTCCTAATTTATGTATTATGTATTCGTAGTATTGATCATTAAAAAACAATAATTCACATCCTTCAAATTTGGTGTAAGTCAAAATTGGCTCCACTTCTACATAAAAAACAACATTTAAAACAATATTTGATATTATTAATTAGTAATTATTACAATAATGATATAGAAAGTAGAGTTATCGAAGCATAATGATACCTACCATCTCAAAATCAAAACATAATCTATTTCCAATATCAATGTTGTTGATGGAACTCTAAAAGAAGGAAAAACTCCATTAGAACTTGCAAATTTTAATCAACAATAATTGTTCTTAGAAGGACATTTTTGTAACATCCCCAATTTTGATCTTCGTTGATGCATACCCCCCTTCTTTCCTCGAGGATGCATGACCTCTCGGTCAAGGATATTCAATATATTGAGCTGAATCAGCTCTTCGGTCCTCTGCTAGACCCTGAAATCAGTTTACATAGGCCCCTATTTGTCACCACGCAGGTTCAATTCACCTGCGACATCGTTCTCTGGTGCTTCTGTTAACACCGAGTGGCGAGCACTAGCTCCTTCGCTAGGATCTTCATTAATATGACCACGAGATATAACCTTATGCTAGCCCCCTTCGCAAGTTTGAGCTTCGGTTGTTCTGGATGCAGTTGGTTCCTTCTTACCCGAAATCCTAACCGACAAAATCACCAGGATCCAGATCTACGGTCCACACTTCTTTAAAATACGATGAAAACAATGTACTTTAGATCCTCGGATTCGGGAGTTCCAAGAACTTCATACAACTTTTTCCCCAAAGAAACCCTTTGTCTGAAGCTATGGATCGAATGCCAAGTGCTCACCTCAATAAATGGTCGATATTGTCCTTTGTTCCCACTTTCTCCTCGCTATTCCTCAAAGTCTACGATCTGGTGACGTGTTTCCTTCCTAGATCGATGGTCACAATGGACTTCTCTAATTCAGGCTTCGGGAGTTTTGTACACCCCTCCCTCACTTTCCTCCGAAGTACTCTTCTTTCGAAACACATGGATCTCTACCATGTGTCCTCCTCGATCTGATGATCCAGATCTCTTCGACCTTCATGACTTCACGAAAATAAACCTTTGCTCCATGAAAATCTTTTGTAGCTCTACCTTCCAAACTCTTTGATCCACAACCATGTATCCTCCCTCATACCAATGGCTAGGATTCACATCGCTCTTCGGGAATTCAGCAATCCCTCTCCTTAAGCACTTTCAAACCTCCAAACACGAAGTTCCAAAGGACTCTAAAGACTATCCTCCATGAAAATATCATGTATCTCATGATATGGAAAGATCACGCTTCCTTGGAATGGATCTTGCTCGTTAATTTATGAAATCTTAAAAGTCTCCTCCCGATTGAAGGATTCTTGCCTGCTACCACTTCTGAGATTGTTCTTCCTCGAAACCTCTAACTCCTCGGAGCATTTATTTGACACTTAGTCAAATTTTGACTCTATGCACACCTTGCAATATGTCTTCTTCAATGACTCAACTTCTTTGTGGGTGACTGTGCACACCTTGCACCATTTCTTTACACTCTTCTTCAAGTAAACTTCGAGTTATTCCTTTTGAGCTCCTGAGTCAAAAAGACTTTGTCAACGCACTCCTTGTGAACAATATGCACTCCTTTCATACAAAGTTCCATGTTATATCTCCTGAGCTTCTGAGTCAATCTTGACTCTGTCAATGCACACTTGTAGACAATTATGCACTCTTTGCAAATAAAAGCTTCACATTATCTCTTCTGAGCTTTTGAGTCAAAATAGACTACGAAAACGCACACCTTGTGGACACTATGCACTCCTTGCACTTTCTCGTAGAAGAGAAACAATTGAAACGTATCTAATACTCACAAATTCATACATTCAACCATGTAAATGCATTCATAACATAAGAACAAGCAATAGTGGAGAATTGCAATTTAACAGAAATCCTACCATTCATTCATTCAGATAGACACAATAACAGCAACACCAAACATTTGGATCAACGCTTCTCTGTTATATTCATTCAAATGATATGTACATGGGCTCATACAACTTTGATAAGCTTCCACATATCAACAACAATAACTTCAAATAATTCTCAGCAACAATAACCTTTAGCCACCTTATTTGGGCATACAATACATTTATTTATACAAGAGGGCTCATAAAGATTTTCCCTCCAACTACCTTAGTGTTATCTTATCAAATTAAAAGATTTCAACTACTATGGATTTATTATAATAAATGTTCGAGACATACAGATAAGAGTGAATGCTTCGAATCTGTACTACTATTGTCTACATTAAAGGAAATACAATCCCCATCGATATGATGCAATGATTTAGTTCTTAAACATTTAATAAGTTCTTTAATTTCAATCCTTTCAGATATTACATGACATTCCATCTTTCAAATTTCAAAAACACTTCAAAATGTGCGCTAGGGTGTTGAGTTGTCCTCCACTTGCGCTTTGATGATGATGATCCTGCATCATACTCCTCTGGGGAAAAATTCATGGACTCTTTTCCATGATCTCCTACACTTAATTTACATGATTATGAATATCTACTTCATTTACCCAAATGGAATCTTCTATTGGGTGTCCTTTCCACTTTACCAAATACTCAAAATTAGTCTTCCTTCGGATCTTCTTACCAATTCTATGATATATGATCTTCTCCATCTGCGAATTTTCTTCTACATGCATCTGCTTCTCCCACTAGATCTATTTTTGATCTTCTGATCCTTTGTCATATTCCCTGTAAGGATACAGGTCTAAAATTTTGAATATGGGCAATACACCCACATCTTCTGGCAGCTCTATCACATAAGAATTTTCATCAAATTTCCTTAGTATCTTGCATGGTCCTATCTTTTTCATATTCAGTTTTTTATATGTTCCCCTTGGGAACCTTTCCTTCTTAACATGTGATAAAACTTGATCTCCCACTTCATATTGAAGTTCTCTCCTATGTTGATCAAATCTGTGTTTATATTCATTTTTGCTCTTCTGCAACTGCTCTTTGATATGATTATGAAGCTTCTGCATTTCTACAGGGAATTCTTCTACTCCAGCGCTTCTGAATTCATTCTTCTCCATATCTCTCAACTCTAATAATACTCTTGGCTTCATCCCATATACTATCTGGAATGGAATCTTCCCTGTGCTCCTATTTGGTGAGTCATTGTACCCAAACTCTGTTTGTGATAGAATTTGATCCCACTGGCTATGATGTTCACTGACCAGACTCCTCAACAAATTTCCTAAGATCTGATTTACCACCTCATTATTTACATATGTTTGAGGGTGATATGTTGAACTAAAATAAGTTTTGTCCCCAGCTTCTTCCATAATGTCCTCCAAAAATGACCAACAAATTTAGTGTCTCTATTTGAGACAATACTCTTAGGCAACCCATGAAGTCTCACAACTTCCTTGAAAAACAAATTTGCAATGTGTGTTGCATCATTAGTTTTCTGGGATGGGATAAAGTGTGCCATCTTTGAGAATATATCCACTACAAAAAAATGGAATCACTTCCCCTTTTTTTTCTTGGCAATCCCAACACAAAATCCATTGTTATTGCATCCCAAGGCCTATCTGGACTAGGCAATGGTTGATACAATCCAGTGTTCTATTTCTTCCCTTTTGCATACTAGAAAATATTACATCTATTTACAAAATTCTTCACCTCTGCCCTCATACCTGGCCAATAGTATGAACTGTTCAACTGTGCAAATGTCTTTTCATGGCCAAAATGTCCTACTAGGCCCCCACTATGTTTTTCCTTCATCAAATTCTCTCTCATTGAGCATTTTTCTATGCACAACTGGAAACCTTTAAACAGCAATCCATCTTAAATCAGATACTATGTCCATTGGATTCTTTCTCTGAGCACAATATTTTCACATGCTTCATATGCCACTTTAAAATCTGGGTCATCATAATACATCTCCTTAAGGTGCTCAAACCCTAAGGTTTTCACTTGAAATTCCTGCAGAATCAGACATCTCCTGCTCAATGCATCAACAACTTTGTTAGGATTACCAGAAATATGTTTAATGACAAAAGTGAAATTTTTCATAAAATCTATCCACTTAGCATGTCTCTGATTTAATTTCTCTTGTCCGGTTATGAAATGTGAAGCATGATTATCGCTATACAAAACAAATTCTTTTGGAATAAGGTAGTGCCTCCATTTCTTTAAGGCTTGAATTACTGCATAAAACTATTTATCATATGTGGACTACTTCTAATTGGTATCATTCATCTTCTCACTGAAATATGCAACAGGTTTATTGTCATGGCTTAAGACTGCTCCGATTGCTACTCCAATAGCATCACATCATACTTGAAATGTCTTCTCGAAATCTGGCAAGACCATAATCGGTTGTTCTGTTATATTCTCCTTTAATATATTGAAGATTTTCTCAGTTTATTTTTTCCACTTAAAATACTTGTGTCTCTTCTTCACCGTATCCATCATTGGTGTACAAATTCCACTAAAATTTCTAATGAACTTCTGATAGAAACTTGCTAATCCATGGAAGCCTCTTACCTCAAATATACTCCTTGGTGATGACCATTCTCTAATTTCTCTCACCTTCTCTAGATCCATCTTCAATTCATTTTAAGAGATTACAAAACCCAAGTAAATGATTTATTTCTTCATAAAAGAGGATTTCTTCATATTTATCAGCAACTTCTCTTGTTGCAATCTTCTCATCACTAATGTTAAGTGCCTCAAATTCTCTTCTTTAGTTTTACTGAAGACTAATATATCATCCAGATATACAATCACAAACTTACCAATAAAATATTTCAATACCTCATTCATCAACCTCATAAAAGTACTTGGGGCATATTTTTAAGAAAAATGGCATAACAATCCACTCATACAGCCCTTTGTTTGTTTTGGAGGTTGTTTTCCACTCATCACCTTCTCTCATCCTTATCTGGTGATATCCACTCTTCAGATATATCTTTGAAAAATAATTTTCTTCGCTCAAACAATCCATTAAGTCATCCATCATGGTTAAAGGAAATTTGTACGTGATGGTGATCTTGTTTATGGCTCTTGAGTCTGTACACATTCTCCATCCTCCATCCTTCTTCGGACTCAACACAGTTGGTACTGCGCATGGACTCAATCTTTCTCTGACTCACCCATTTTCCATCAAATCCTAGACTTGTTTCTTTACCTCCTCATTCTCTTGAGGTGTCAATCTATATGTTTCTTTGTTCGGAAGAATCGCTCCTTGTATGAGATCAATGTGATGGTTGATACTCCTAATGGGTGGTAATGATTTAGGTAACTCATCCACTACTATGTCAGCAAAATTCTCTAACAACTCCTAAATTTCTTCAGGTAGATCATCCATAGAAGTACTTGTAAAAATGACTCTGGGATTCCTCACCACAACAAATTGCATCTCTTGTTCCTTCTCGACTTCACTCAGGAGTTCCTTCCCCCTCCCGAGAAGTATACTTATGTTGCCTTCTTCCTTTACTCTCTTTCCTCTATTGGTAGTAACATGTGTGTCCTACCATTCTTCTCCAAAGTATAAGTATTTTTTCTCCCATCATGATTGACATTTCTGTCAAACTTCCATGGTCTCTCCAACAAACATGGCATACATCCATGGGAATCATATCACACAAAATATCATATCCATATCCTCCTATCTTAAATTCAACTAGGAATTGTTTAGTTACTATTACCTGGTGTTCTTTCTGCAACCATGAGACTCTATATGGACTCGGATGTGCAGTTGTCTCCAGCTCCAATTTCTCCACCATCTTTGTGGATACTAAGTTATTAGTGCTCCCACTGTCAATTATCACCTTGCATACCCTATCTTTAGTCTTCCAAGCATTTCTAAACAAAATGTTCCTCTGCACTGGTTTTTCCACTTCCTACTCTGGCTTCAAGAGAACCTTTCTCATCATCAAGGATATCCCATCTTCTGCACCTTTTTCTTCAACATTCTTCTTCTGTGATTTATGAAATGTGAGCTACACCTCCTCATTCTTTATTTCTCTCAGGGCATTCCCAATACATGTGTCATGTTTTTCCATAGGCATAACACTTCACCTCTCCTCCTCTGCCTCTTCCTCTTCCTCGAGGAAAATCATTCCTTCCACCACATTGTCTCCCTCGGGAACTTCCTCCTCTTTCTGAGTGACTATGTGGTTTTCTGGTATCAACATTGGGCTTATGTGCCTTTTCATGGACAATTCCCTTTCCTCTATTTAGACTTCTTCCTCTACTTCAATGGCTCTATTTTCTGGCCAAATTCTCTTCTTCCTTCAATGCAATATGATAAGAATCCTCTATTGTACTTACTTTCATCATGTTGATTTCATCCTGGATTTCATATCTCGGGCCATTGATATACCTGGAAACCTTTTCACCATTTTTCTCTCTTTGTCTAGCCCTGATGTTCAAATTATAGAACTCCTATGTGTACTCTTTTACTGTCAATCCTTTTGGTCTCGGTTTATGTAAACTCCTAAACAGATTTATCTGATAGTCCTTGGGTATGAATTTAGCCTTCAGCTTGGCTACCATTCTGTCCTAATTCTTGATCTTTTTCTTTCTTTTGCATCTTCTGTCAGCCTGTAGTTCATCCCACCATAGTGTTGCATGCCCTTTTAATAGGGTGATAGCATGTTTCACCTTCTTTTCCTCATCAGTGTCTTCATAATTGAAGTAATTTTCCATTGCTCTTATCCAATCAAGCAATTCTTCAAAATCTAAGTGTCCTTCGTACATCAGGATGTTTATCTTCACTCTAGCTCCCAATTTGACAACAACTTTCAGCAAGAGTTACTCTGCAACATCTTCTCTTGCAGCTTCTTCTTCAAGTGCTCTCCTTTGTGTTATCTTCATAGCATCTAATCTTGTGCGATGTTATCTCAATTCCCTTTCCATATCTCAATTTTCTACTGGTGGATCTACACGTCTTGTAGGCGGCATGGTGCTAAACGTTCTCCTTCACACATAGATTTAAAAGAAAACTTTTCTTTATGATACCACTTGATGATATCAGACTACCTCTTCTTTTCCTATAGAAATTAATTATGTGGCTCTGATACCACTTGATGCAGATCCCCCTTCTCTCCTTGGGGTTGTGCAACCTCCCATTCAAGGATCTTCAAGATACTGACCTGAATCAGTTCTTCGGACCTCTGCTAGACCCTAGAATCAATTTACAGAGACTCCCATTTGGTACCACGCAGGTTCAATTCACCCTTGACCTCGTTCTCTGGAGATTCTAGTAACACTAAGTGGTGAGCACTATATCCTCTACTAGGCTCTTCTTCAATATGAACATGATCTATAACCTCAATCCAACCCCCTTCAAAACTTCAGGCTTCGGTTGTTCTGGATGCAGCTGGTTCCTTTTTACCCGAACTCTGAATTGGCGAAATCCCCTGTATCCATATCTATGGTCGACACATATTTAACAACCAATGACAATGATCTACTTCAGACCTTCATCTTCGGGATTTCCAAGCACTTCAAACAACTTTTCCCCCGAAGTAACCCTTTGTCCGAAGCTATGGATCGAACGTCGTGTGCTCACCTCAATCAACGGTCAAGATTTTCCTTCATTCCCACTTCAGGTGACTTGCAATCAATGCCCCAATTTCTCCTCTCTCTTCCCCAAAGTCCATGATCTCATGATGTTTTTCCTTCCCAGATAAACGGTCACGATGGAATTCTCTAATTCGGGCTTCGGGAGTTTTTCACACTCCGGCCTCACTTTCCTCCGAAGTACTCTTCTGTCGAAACACATGGATATCTATCGCATTTCCTCTTGGATCTGATGGTCTATATATCTTCAGCCTTCGCGACTTCATGAAAATCGACCTTTGCTCCATGCAAATATTTTGGAGCTTTACCTTCCAAACTCTCTGATCCGCTGCCACATATCCTCCTTGATATCGATGGCTAGGATTCACATCGCTCTTCGGGACTTCGATGATCCTGCTCCTTAAACACTTTCAAACCTATGAACATGAAGTTCCAAAGGACTCTAAAGACTATCCTTCGTGGAACTCTCCCAGATCTCATGGTCTGGAAAGATCACGCTTCCTTGGAACGGATATTGCTCGTTAATTTATGAAATATTAAAGGGCTCCTCCTGATTGAAGGATTCTCACCTGCTACCTCTTATGAGCTTGTTCTTCCTCAAAACCTCTAACTTCTCAGAGCGTTTCTTCGACACTTAGTCAAATTTTGACTCTGTGCACACCTTGCAACAGGTCTTCTTCCACGACTCAACTTATTTGTGGGTGACTATGCACACCTTGCACCAGTTCTTTACACTCTTCTGTAAGTAAACTTCAAGTTATTCCTCCTGAGCTCCTGAGTTAAAAAGACTCCGTCGACGCACTCCTTGTGGACAATATGCACTCCTTGCATAAAAATATCCAAGTTATCTCTCCTAGGATTCTGAGTTGATCCTGACTCTGTCAACGCACACCTTGCAGACACTTATGCACTATTTGCAAATAAAATCTTCATGTTATCTCTTCTAAGCTTCTGAGTCAAAATAGACTCCGTCAACGCACACCTTGTAGACACTATGCACTCCTTGCACTTGCTCGTAGAAGAGAAACAATTGAAACTTATCTAATTCTCACAAATTCATACATTGAACCATGTAAATGCATTCATAACATAAGAACAAGTAATAACAAAGAATTGCAATTTAATAGAAATCCTACCATTCATTCATTCAGATAAACACAGGTGACACCAAACATTTGGATCAATGCTTCTCTATTATATTCATTAAAATTATATGTGCATGGGCTCATACAAATCTGATAAGCTTTCATATATCAACAACAATAACTTCAAATAAGTCTCAAAAACAATAACCTTCAGCAGCCTCATTTGGGCATACAATACATTTATTTATACAAGAGGGCTCATAATTTTTTTCCCTTGGACTACCTTAGTGTTATCTTATCAAATTAAAATCTTTCAACTACTAAGGATTTATTACAATAAATGTTTGAGACAAATAGATAAGAGAAAATGCTTCGAATCTATACTACTATTTTCTACATTAAAGGAAATACAATCCCCATTGATCTCATGCGATGGTTTAGTTCTTAAACATTTAAGAAGTTCTTTAATTTCAATCCTTTCAGATATTACATGACATGCCATCTATCAAAATTCAAAAACACTTCAAAATGTGCGCTAGGGCACTAAGTTGTCCTCCACTTGCGCTTTGATGATGATGCTCATGCATCACTCATAAATTATAATGTAATCGTGCAAATGTGATTTAGGTTGGTGAGTCGGTATGTCTCAGGCCAGAGAGTATGTATTGATTAGTATGGCTAAGGGGAGAGCTATGTAAATTGTATAATGAATTATTAGTAGTTACATATTTTTGGTTGTGATATTGGAAGAAGGTAACAATAGGGGGGCTATGATTCCACAAGAGAGGGGGATAAAGGGGTGCATATGGGAAAACCCACATTGGATTCCTAGTTTAATGTATCATTATTGTTTGATCCTCCCTTTGAATTATTAGATACTCAATCATTGAATTCATGTAAGAGGTTGGGTGAGGAGGTCAACTCACCTAGTTATGATAGCATGGACTGAGTACAAGCAAGCCTGGGGGGAGTGTGAGAGACAAGCAAGCAAGGGTTAAGAAGGAAATTTGAGTAAGAGAGGGAAGAATTTTTACAATGTTGATTTTTGGACAGCAAGAGAGATCTAGGTGTTTGGATCACATTTGAATTAGAGATCAATGGCTGAGATTCATTTCAACTTGGTTAAAATTCCTAGTTCACCGAAGAAAAATTCTTGGTTCACCGAAAGATTTTAGAGTTCGATGAAATTCATCAAATTGGGAACAAAGTTTAGTTTTATAAAGAATAAAACATCCTATCATTGATGGATAAAAGTGGAAGTCACAGAAGATTTCAGAGTTTGGGGAAGTTTGGTGATGTTTGGGAAATCAACGGTCTAGATCATATTCAATTTGGTGATCGACGATCGAGATTCATCTACAAATTTGGAGAATTTTAACATATTGATAGTCGAGCTCAAAATGATATTGAGATCAACAGTATAGATCCAACGTCGATTTGGTAAAAAAATTATAATTTAAATTAGTTTGACAATGTCAAAGGAATTCCACTGATCATCAATCGAGCTTTTTAGATTTCGGTAAAATTCGGCAAAGTGAAAACAAAACATAGTTCATATAAAATAGTTGATCATCGATGGACCTTTTTCATCGATCATAAATAGACCTTTTTTTTCTATTTCTAACAGACCTTTTTTCCAATCAATGATAGACCTTTTTTCCTATCATCGATATAATGTTTTTCCTATCATCGATAGACCTTTTGTCAATCATTGATAGACGCTTTTGTCGATCATTGATAAACCTTTCTTTCAATCACTAATAGACATTTTCTTTGATTTCTGATACGTCTTTTCATTGATTTACGATAGGAATTTTCAATGATAACCAATATACCTTTACGTCAATTGTTGATAGACTTTTTTTCCAATTGCTGATAGGTACTTTTTCGCTGATCAGTGCTGGAGTTTTTCGCATGTCACCAAAAAAGTGGAGTTTTTCCAAGATTGTCGATAGAAATGATTTCACTGACCACTGTTAGGAGAAATATTTATATCACCAATGAAGGGAAAGGAGGATGATGGCATGGCCTAATTAGGGGATAAGAGGTTGACATCAACAACCATGTGCCATTCCATGTCATCCAGATTTCGACATCAGCAAAGATGATAGTTTTATAAAAATAATCTAGAGCCAAAAACTTATTTTAGCCATAACAAGAGAAGAAAATCTCATAATTAAATGAAATTTAAAGGGTATGTCCATGGAGACAAAGGATATAAAATATCCAATGAGGGCCACTGGCCATATCTATTGAAATTTTCTAGAAAACACAAATTAGTGGTTTTTAAAGATCTGGGTCGTGCTTAGTGACCGAGTTCCAAAGAAAGATGATTTTTTTATAGAGAGTCTCAAAAGAAGGCATCAATATACCTATTTGGTCTTTTTTAAAAATTTAAAAGTGTTTTGAGTGGGGATTCAAAGACAGGGAAAACCCCATTATTCCCATACTTTTTAAGGATTTTTGAAATCTTCAGAGGAGGAAAAGGGACCCTAGATCACAAAACTGAAAAAAAAAATATTTACTCAACATTCTACCTACTCATCAATATGGAAAACTTAGTCTTCAGGAAGTTTTTCCCAATTTTTCTCCATTTGGGAGATAGCCAGTCTTGTCTAAAAATCCTAAGCTTGGAGAAAATATAAAAGTGCAAAGTCATTAGTTCCATATTTATAAAGAATTTGAATGGAGCATCAAATTATAAATATGAAAGTTGAAGTTTGTTCAAAATAATAAATCCTATATACACCCTATATAAACATTTTCATGGTTCTTAACATATTTACTTCTACAAGTGGTAGAAAATGGTCTCTTATATAAATTGAACCAGTAAGAAATTGCCACAATTGAGTAGAAACAAAAAAAAATTAGGAAGCTATAAATTTTAGCTTAGAACTCGAAATTAGGCATGAGTATAGCTATCAGATAATTAATCCAAAGGAAATAATGATAGAATTTTTAAGTTTTCCAAATAAGCATTTGGTTGTTTCATTGAGTTGCAGGAAAAATTGAACTAAATTCCATGAACCATGCAACTACTTAAAATGAAAGTTTTCCAAAACAATGTCAATTTTGTAAAAATATTTTGAAATGGTAGAGGTACACTCCATATGTGAATATAAAGTGATGAAGGTTACAGATGGTCATGATGGTTTCTATGCAGAGGTATAGAGGCACATTTTCACTGCATTATCTTGGTAATAAAAAGGGGTCAAGTTTTTAATAACAGGGTAATTGTTGATAAACAGGGGAACATTGAAGGATAGAGTGTTATGTCAAAGGACTATTGAGAAGAGGATTAGATTAATTAAATAAGGAATGTGTGGTTATATTGTGTATTATAATTCTAGAGTCCAGTGGACATGGAAGTAGGATAAAGCTTGTAGACTTGATTGAAACAATAAAAGTCTATAGAGCATGAAATAAAAGGTTGATAAGGGATCTGGAAGAGTAGATATAAAATTGATATTCAGTTTCTACAGAGTATAATTGACTTGCAAATACATATCAAAATGTATTCTCACATGAAACATGGATCGAGCAGGTGAAGGATGTCTTGAGTAGGCATAGGTAGAAAAGGGAGACTCCCTCACCTTGAATGTAAAATTGTATTGATGGTAGCAAAGATTGTTGCAAAAGAGGGAAACAATCTCATGAGGTGATGCACGACTTGTGATATGGATGAGTCATATCTATGTGAGAACATAGAAATTCTTGCAAAAGAGTTCTGAACCATAAACCAACAACTTATATTTAAAAGTATTCATATCAATAAATCTACTTACAAATCAGAGTTCACAATGGCAGCAGGATATAGGTGTAAGGAATTTAGTGGATAAAATAATGAAGGTTCATTAATTTTAAAGGTTCCAATGGATAAATAAAGTACTGATTGATTATTAGATTGTAGTGTTAATACTCAGCTGAGGTAATGCTTGTACAACATTAGGAATACTGAAATTTTCAACCAAAATAAAGTTGGCGCATGATTTCCTAAGTGGAAGAAGCTTCCAATAGAACATATTAGATAGAATTGAAAAAACTCCAAGTTGGAATTGGATGGAAGGTGCGTAGGAGGAAGAAGAAGGGAATAAATTAGCATAATGAGGGCACACAAGACATCAAGTATATATATGAATTCAAGGATAGCCATCTACAACACACACAAATAAAAATATAGCTAGAATAAATATGCATTGGAAATAGTACCAGAAATGATCCATAATGCATATGGGAAACATAGGATGCATGTGCACTAGCAGGAATTTTGAGATTGAATGCTTGGTGCATATTGACATCCACTTGGTAATGCCTAGACATGAGTTTGTAATTCTTGTAGCCTCCTAGTATCCTACTAATATATATGAAATAATGATGTTATGATATTTGAATGTGACTAATGATGGAGCATGTATCCATGAAACATTTATAGCATGGTTGAAAGTGATGATGTTGCCGTTGCATATGAAAACCATCCATATGAAGACAAAATGAGGATGGTAAGAATGTTGATCAATAATTTGGTGAAGGAAGCATGTGAGATTCTACAACATACCAGTTGATCAGGTAGCATCAAGCAATTTGATAACATCTATGCAAGTATGTAGTTGGCCACTTATGATGCTGAAGGGGAATTGAGGTAAAAGTATCTAGGTCAAAATTCAATATTTGAATCAATTTGTAAAGGCAGAGGACCTTGAGTATCCAAATGTCTTTTAATGCTTTAATGCAACTATATGAAATTTAATTGTGTATTATATTATGTTGGTTATGAGATCATAAATAGGACAAGTCGAGAGACATATTGTTGCTATTGAAATGGATGTCAATGAAGATGGACATGTGTGAGAGAATTGTTTGGCTGTATATGGAAGATATATAGTGTTATACAAGTGCCTAATGGTATTCCTACTTATAATCTATGTTTGGACTACAACCTCTTTATTGACATTGAAGAACACTAAAGGATTATATTCCTATTCTTTTGAATGGGTCGAAGAGGAAGGTATCCAAATGATTGAGAAACTAGGTGGGAAGAGTCAAGATGATGTGTTGAGGCATTGGCTAGACCTTCTAACTCACCATGGTGGAATATGTGTGTGTGTGTGGAATTCTATATTCAATGCAGGGATGCATTGTGTAGATGTGGCCATGGGTATTAGCGCATTAGTTTATAGGTAATGTTAGAGGCCATTATGTAATGTTTATTATGTTGATAATGCATAATGAATTATAGTTTTATTCTAGTTAATGTGATTACTAGCTGAAAGTGATTAAATTTTTAGAGTAATATAATTCTGAGATCACTTCATGGGTTGATTGTAAATGTTGCAATGAAATGATAATGTGCATGAATATCGACAATTCATTTGCCTAAATGAGAGTTGAAATAGATTGTAGGTAGATTTTTATTGGATATGGAAATGGTGTAAGACCATAAGGAAGACATACACCTAAAAATACAAGAGACAAAAATTATGAGAGAGAATCTCATGCTTGGGAAATTTAATTTTCGATATAAAACATTTTTAAAAATTTATAAGAGAAATTTCTATGATGATATCTCACGATGATTGTATGTGCGTGATATAGATGAGATAATGGATATTGAAGTGGTGTTGCACCACTTAATGTACCACTTAAGTGTCGTAAGTGTCACAAGTGTCACATTACCAAAATCCACACCTAAGTGTTGTAAGTGTCGCAAGTGTCGCACTACCAAATATCACACTTAAGTGTCGCATCTATTATACACCTAAGTGTCACACTTTAAAAAGTATCGTACTTAAGTAAAAAAACTTTGTCACCATGGGAAACGGTTTGTCATACTGCCTATACATATTGAAGAATAAACCTATAAGTTGGAGGATGAAATGCCATCTTTTTGCCTAATATTTTGGCCTTAATTGAGCTTCATCGCCTCCCTACCCATATACTAGGAGGGATGAAACCCTGATCATCACTCCCCTTGAGTTTCTTAAGGAGTGATATTCCCTTGTTCATCACCATGTGCACAATTATGGGGGGGAGATGAAGTTGTTGAAACTTTCAATCCTTGATTTGTGAGGTTGTTCTTGATATTTCTCAGTTGGTTAAGGGATCAGTTCGAGCTATATTCTATTTAAGGCAAGTTCAATATTGTTCATAGAGCCAAATCCTGTTTTGACCACATCCTCTGTTTATGATACTTCAAAGCCTATATAATGAATTTCATACTTGAGTGAAATGAGGTAGGAGAATTAAGAGCATCAAACTTATGATTGTGTGAGATCCAAGGGGCTCGAAAGGAGAGCTTGGAGGATCTACTGCAACATCAAAATTGAGATTGTAAGTTCTTACATTTTGTTGGCTTTCCATTAATTCATAACTTGGCCTATTCCTCTCATGTCTATGTGTTCAAGTGTATGCATGTCTATTGTTGTTAAATTCATCATAGATAAATCTATTTTCCTTTAAAAATATAGTGTGGAATAATGAGGTTTGACTTTGTTCTTTCCAGGCATATTCTTGTGCCCAGGAGCTTGGAAATCAAGGTCAAAAGTTGGAGCAACGAGGAAAACCAACATAAAAGGTAATTCATCCATGTATTCCTTCTCATTATAATTGTTGAAATATCTCTAGGGGGAAAATGGTTCACCATTTGTTTTCTTATTTCTTGGATGAAGATGGATATGGATTGAAGATGGGTTTCACCTATCCGCAGGGGGAACTTTACCACAACAAAAATTTGGCGACTCAACTAGGGAATAGATTTTGTTAGTCTTTTCTTGGTATCTTGTATCCTTTTGATTCTTTTTTAGTACTTGATATTTGTGGTTTTGATTTTTTTTATTTGATTTCTCCTCTTCCCTCATTGTCATTGGGAAGTTCATTGAGTTAAAAACCTCATCTTTCCTCATATATGGGAAAAACAATAGTTCACCACTCTTGTTAAGCCCTAATATTGGCTCATTACCCCTTAATTGGGCCATATTACATTAGTAATGTTATTTTATTTATGTCGGCCTTATTCCACTAGTTGTAATTATACCTCCTAGTCTCCTATATATACCAAGGAGACATTTTCATTTGGAGTCATCTTGTACTTGAACATTTATGTGGGGTAAAAGGAGGTTGCCCCCTCGAAGAGGCTTATTATCTGAAATTATCTCTTTTTCAAGGCGTTGAGTACTTATTTTGAGGTTTTTCTATGCTATATTTGGTTCTTAACATATGGTATCAGAGCTCAAGGTCTTGGGGTTTCGCTGCTACATCTGAGACACCTTGGAATTTTCGCTATAACTTTTTTTCTACAACGTTTCAGAAGAAACGACTTGGAGGATATTTATCAGACGGATCAAGGTACGTTGGGTTAAAATTTAAACTCCTGAGGCATTATACTTTCGGAGATTCATCCTGTGTAACATAGGGTTCTGGAATCATCCTAAATTAAGTCATTGTGGAATTTTCGCTATAAACAATTTTCTATAATGTTTCAGACCATGAACTCCAGAGGATATTCACATAAATTAGTATGATATATGTGTTAAAAATGTCAGCTTCTGGGTCATCTTACATTTGTATATACACCCTATGGAATATAGGGTATCTGACTCGTCCTATTGACTAGTATCAATAAGGTTTTCCAAGTAAAACAATCATAACTTCTTCCTAAAGCATCCACATTAGTGAGATTGGTTTCATTGGATAGTGGACAATCTCTAGTATTTCTGGTACAAGTTTTAGAATTTTATATCAATTATTTTGTGCGGGGCACATTATACAAGTGAGATCTCCCGAAAAGGCCAAAAATCAGCAAGTTGTAGGGAAGTTACCATAAATTCCACTTGGCACATCCAATTTTGATCAGACCTATGGCATTGTAGAGAAGAAATATCAAAGAACTACATAAAAGAAAGTTTCATACCCAGAAGGGCCTAAACGTGGGAGATACAACAGAAGAAAGATTGTCTAGCAGAACCACCTCAAAATCAAGGTTAAAAAGTGATACTTGGCCAACATGCCACCCAAAAAGGGAACTTCTACACCAAATAAGCCTCCATAAAATCCTACTTGGACTCTTGATGAAGGTGAAGAAATGCATAGGGACATAAATTATTTACAAAATAAGATAGTAACAAAAGATGAACTACAAGAGATGGAAGCTAAGTTGGAGGCAATAAATAATAAGATGGATAGTTTAAAAGAGGAGATCATGGAAGTATTGAAAATTTTCATAACAGAGAAGACACCTGAAAGTGAAAATGCATCCCATGAAATGCATGATGAGAACACAAGGAAGGTGAATCAAGAATGGAGAAACTCCAACTTTGGGTTGAAGATCAACCACGTTCCTAAGATCGATATGAGGAAGTTTGATGGCAAGCACCCAATCACATGGATACTTCAGATGGAGCAATTATTTGATCTACATAATGTGCCACATACACAAAAGGTACGAATTGCTTCTTTATATTTAGAACCCAATCAATTTGTATGGTATTGATGGCTTTGTTCTCGCAAATCACTCATCACTTGGAAAATTTTCACAGAAGAAATGATAGCACACTATGAGGATACAAGGAGCAATACCTTCTTTAGCCAATTTATAAATC
>SNQJ01S0072010.1:82909-96805 GCA_010110895.2 Picea sitchensis | reverse complement strand
AAAAAACCAAAACAACATGTTACAAGGTCACATTCTTCAAAGACACACCTGACGTGTCCCACCATGATCCCTTAGGAAACACTAGATCTATGTCTCTTATGAAATCCGACCTAGCATACGAGAAGTACTCATTCATTGAAATTTGATCTTGCCACCATGAGAAGAATCTAGCATCGAATGAGAAAATCTTGGGACCACCCCCCAGCCAAGACATCAGACTAGTCCAACGCTCCATTTGTGGCTCGGCCCGAGGTTACACTAGCATCTCAATCCATGGGTGTATTAAAGGAACTAGTTCTAAGAAGAATGACACCAGAAGGGATCCATATCTAAACTATTTAAGTTTCCCTATCTTACACTTGGTGATTTGATCATTCAAATTCACCAACAACTCTCCACACTAGTTAAAAACTCGAGAATTGAGACATTCAATGGCATATGCCATCTAAGATTTTGAAGCAATATGTAGTCCTTTGATGCCCGCTATGATCTGCATTTTATGAGTAGAACTAAATGAATACAAATTATTAAAATATTCTTAACACAGAATAACAAAGATACAGTAAAACTGGTTTTCTATTCAATAAGGAAATAAGCTAAAACTATAAAATGCAGTGGAAAACAAGCTTGTTGGAATGGTGGGGGCTTATCTCTGAGAAAAATGTGACGGTTGTGTTCATTCACAATAAAGTCATTATAATGAGGCTTTGAAGACCTTTTTACAATAAACAGGAATTTCAAAAACCCTAGACATCCAAAAACCCAACCCTAGGAGATGAAGCGCCAAAAGTCATGTGGGTAAGTTAGTACATCAACTTCTCGAGGTCATAACTTTTTCATACGATCTTTGTTTTAGGTGCACGATAGCTCGTTGGAAAGGTATCATCGAGGAGATTAATTTTGGGGGATCAATTAGAATCTTTGGCTATCATTGAGAATATTTATCCCGAAAAACTTTCATTTAGGCCCTCAAAATGGCCCTGGAAGTTAAAAACTGCTAAAAATAGTAAATTGCCAAAATTGCTAGAAAATTGTTTTGAGGGAGTTGGAAAAGTTGGGTGGCCACTGATATCCACCTGGATAAATACTCTCTCCTTAGGAATAAATGGTATCCATTGCATTGATTTCCCCCATCAGATGAGGAATATTTTTTTGAATTTGGCCTCGGGTGAGCCACTTGCCTTGGTGTAGGAGTTGCCCTGCTTTGACGACTCGATAAAGTTGGATCCTTTGTTGTCGAGTGCCCTCTATATTTGTGTCCAAAATATGATCACTGGATTCTTTTTATATGAACTCAGGGTGGATATTTGTTGGTGTCAACTACTCTGCTATCTCTGAGGTGTCCAATAATGGTGGGAAATATGGTCGAAGGAGAGCCACGTTGAAGACTGGGTGTAGGCCAAGGAAAGGGGGAATGTTGAGCTCAAAAGAATTGTCACCCATAGCCTTGGTGATGGTATACAACCCATAATGAAGTGGGAAAAGATTTCTATGGGGCCCTTCAAGGTGTTCTTTCTACAAGTGAAACCGAACTTTGTCTCCCACCTGGAACTTATGTGGCACTCGATGTTGATCATGGCATTGCTTGTACTTGGAATTAGACTTTTGTACAATATCCTAAACCTGTTTGTGGATGTGTTGGATCCACTCAATGAACTGGGTGTCTTTGACATCTTCTGGTGGAGTAGGGGATGAGTCAGACGACGTGGTCACCAAGGGTAGTGCAACATCCATGGGGCCCAATGGTTGGAATCCCAACCCCACCTGAAAGGGGTTGTGGCCAGTTTAGCTATGGAGAGATCAGTTGTAGCTATGTTGGACACAGGGAAGACTCTCATCCCATGAGCGGGGGTGTTTTGAATTGTACATTCACATTATATGTACGATCATCTAATTGATGACCTCAGTTTGGCCATCTATCTGGGGGTGGAAGGTAGTGGATTTGGTGAGCTTGGTATCCAACAATGACCAGAGGCTTGACCAGAATGTGATGAGAAACCGACTGTCACAGTCTGAAATAATGGTTTGTGGGATCCCAAAATGTACCCATACTCATTCAAATAAGAGCTTGGTAGTGGCTTCTATTGTGATGTTCTTCTTATAGGCGGCTAGAATCGCCATCTTGGAAAAGCGATCAACAACCACAAAACACAGTAATTTCCCTTCTTGGTGGACGGGAGGCCCGACATGTAGTCCATTGAGATGGATTCCCACGTCCTGTCAGGAGTAGGTAGAGGGGTGTACAGGCCATGTTTCTTAGTGGTCAGTTTGGCAATAGCGCAGGTGGTGCAGGACCTAATATTCTTTCTGACATCCTGTCGAAGTGTCAGCTAGTAGAAATTTTTCTGCAGCATTGCCACTATCTTTTTGATGCCAAAGTGTTCTTCCACCTAATTGTAGTGAGATTACTAAATTATCTTTGCGTGCTCTCTTGATGGAACACCGAGATGGACTAGATGGCACAACAAACCATCTTGAAGATGGAAATTAGTTACCACTGAGTTGGCGTCCAACATTTGGTAGGTGGTGGAGAAGTCAGGGTTTGTCTTGTAGAGGTGGGGCCATCCAAAGGTGTCGTGGCCACAAGAGTCTAGCACCTTGGTGAGTGTTGCGAATGGAGGTCAATTAATGCAATCAACAACTTGGTTGGTACTTCCCATTTTATACTTGATGTTGAGGTGGAACTGTTGTAAGTATGTGGACCACTTCTAATGGTGGTCATTCTGCAATATTCCTTGGGTCTGCATGAACTATAGTGGCTTGTGATCATTGTGGTTGACAGTCTCCTTCCCAAGAATGTAATGTCTCCACTAGCAGCAGGCTTGCACAATGGAGTACATTTTTGTGTCATAAGTAGGGTACTTATGGACAACATCTGATAGTGTCTCACTATGATATGCCACAGGGTGGCCATGTTGAGTGATAACAACACCCACAACATAGTCTGAAGCATCCATATCGATCTCAAATGGATGTTGCAGGTCTGGTATTGAAAGTACTGGGGATGACCACACACTCTTATTAAAGTCATCAAAGGCTTTTTCTTGGGACAGGCCCCACACAAACTTTTCCTTACCACCACCCCTATTTACTTGGTTGAGGGCCCATCCGATATGAGAGAATCCCAACATGAACCTGTGATAGAAATTGGTGAGGCCCAAGAAGCTTTGAAGTTCAGTTAGTGTGGTTGGGGCTGGATAGTCATGGATGAACTAGATCTTGGTTGGATCCACATGCACACCATGTCAATCGATGATGTAGCCTAAGTAATGGACCTTGTCCATGTCGAAGGATCATTTTTCCAAGTTTGCATATAGTTTGTGTTGTCATAGGGTGTCCATAACCTATTGAATATGTTGCAAGTGTTCCGCCCAAGTATTGTTGTAGATTAGGATGTCATCCAGATACACCACTACAAAATTATTGGTGAAAGGTCATAGGACATCGTCCATCATCCTCATAAAAGTTGTTGGAGCATTTGTCAAACCAAAGGGCATGACCATCCATTCAAAAATACCTTCTTTTGACTTGAAGGCAGCCTTCCGTACATATGTTTGTTCTATTGGGACCTAGTGGTATCCATACTTAAGATCAATCTTACTGAAGTATTTGGCCCTCGTGATCTAATTAAGGAGGTCGTCGATTCGGGGAATGGGGTACCGATTTCGGACTGTGATTTTATTCAGGGCTCGGTAATCAGTGAAGAGTCACCAGGTCCCATATTTCTTCTGCACCAGCATGATTGGGCTCCCAAAAGGTGATGAGATGGGACGTATGTTCCCCTTGTGGAGACGTTATTGGATTTACCTCTTGATCTCCTCGTTTTCTAACAGAGAGCGTAGGTATACTGGCCCATTGGGTAGCAGTGACCCTGGGGTTAGATCGATGGGATACTTGACCTATCATTGTAGAGGTACCCCAATAGGAGAGGAGAAGATATCTAAGTATTCTTCCATTACCTTATCCACTTGATTATGTTTTGTGGAGAGATCGACAACAAAGGCCCTAGATGTGGTTGTGATCTTTCACTCACTCTGATCGAGAATCACAAAGAAGACAAATTTTTCATTCTAAGAGATGACCTTCCTGCATTGCTTGGTAGAGATCAAGAAAATATCACTTGGAGGGACTGCCTTGGGTATCCTGTATAATTTCCTATTCAAAGTAATAATAACACTATGAGGCCTAGACTCATATACAACATGATGTTTCTATAAATAAGGTTGGCCCAAAAGAACATTAAAAACTTCGAGAGGAGAAACATCACACAATACCTCATCTTTGAAGGTCTTGATGTTGTATGACATTCGACACTGTTGGCTGATGTGGAGATTGCTTCCTTGGCAGAGCCATCCAATGGTGTAGGGTTGTGGGTGTGGCATTGTCAGCAGGGTCAGCTGCTTGACGACCTTTACTGGGATGAGGTTCTTCTGGGTACTGCTATCAATGATGAAGTGTAGCAGGGTGCCTTTTAACCACATTTATGAATGGAAGAGGAGCTCACCTTCTTCTGACTTGTCTGGCTCACCAGGATGGAGAATGGTGGTAGCAACAGTGGCACTGGGTTACGCGTCAATGATGTGTCTTCCCCTTTCTAAATCTGACTCAGAGTCAGAACCCACATCTAATTCATAGGCTTTCACTTTGGCCATCAACGACTGCTTTGAGCGGAAGTAAGAAGTGTTATGCCAAGGGCTCTTATGGAATTCACACCACTTCCTGGTATCTTTCTCTATATTTCCGATGTCCTTCTTTGCTTGCGGCTTGGACTAGTTATCCTAATACTATGCATCTTTTCTTTGTCCTTTGTTCTATGGGTTGGGGCCGCCCCTTCCTGGCTTTTGTTGTGAGGGGTTCCCAGGCCCAAATTGTCGCATCTTTTATTTGAGCTTCTGCTCGATTTTGACGGCATATCGGTAGGTCGCACCCAAGGAAGAGATGTCCAGAAATTCCATTTTGGTCTGATGTATCTATGCAGATCATCGCGATACTTGATCATGAGATGTCACTCTGAATATTTGATAAGCAACTTGGTGCATAAGGTATGGAAGATATGTGTGAACTCTAGCACTTCTTGGTCTCTTTCTTGCCACAGTGTGGTCCATTTGGTATAAAATTTGTCATAACTTTTGATAGGGTAGTATTGTTCCTTAATACCATCCCCAAAGTATTCCCAAGTGGTCGTGACTATAAATAATGAGGGTTCCTCTGTTTCCTTTTTCTCACAGAAAGTTTCCCACCAATATTTGACATGGGGAACGGCTTTGAGGAGTGCAAAACTAATATTTTCTCTATTCGAAAAGTTATGGATAGAAAAATAACCTTCTAGTATATTCAACCACTTGTCTACAATATGTGCATCTATTTGACCTTAAAATATAGGAATATCGAAGTTGATTTGTACCTTGAAGGGGGTTGCGCCTCCGCTCGAGGAAGATGTGTCACCTATTGGTAGTTGTTCGACAACACAAGTATTCCAATAGAGGATGAAAACCTTCAGTAACCACTCACATAACCAAATCAAATATTAACACACCGATGTTTTGACATGGTAAAACCCCTATGGGGAAACATCCATGACCCCAGCCAACGTGGCCACTTGGAGCAATTTATTAATGAAAAATAAAAAGATTACAGAGATATTTTACAAGAGAGTTTCTCACAATCGATCATCGTCAAATGAACCTCCATGCTCTTTAAATAGAGATCATGGACCAATCAGGTGTTAAGCCAAGGATCAATGGTTGTTAATATCGAGGAGAGTATGAATCGTCGGATCAATATATGTCATGAACATATCATGACCATCGGATTACCTAACTACAAATGCATATTAATGGATACTAAAGAAACACACTAAGAAACACACTTTTACCTAACGACACATTAGACCAACTAGATCATAACTAACTCCTAAGTGTCTAATTATCCTAACATCCCCTCTTAAGAACAACTTGGGATAGGATTGAAGGATTTACAATGGTGACACAATAGGAGAAGGAAGGAGGCATTAGAGCCTATCCCCCCTTAATGACAACTTCCTGAACACCTAACATAGATCAAATTTTGGAAAACTTCACTTCCGTAAGATACTTTGTGAAAATGTCTGCAACTTGATCTTCTATAGGGAAAAAGAGAACTTTAATAACTTGATCATGAATGAGCTTTCTGATGAAGTACATGTGTAGCTCAATGTGTTTTTTATGTTGATGTTGAACTAGGTCTTTGGCGAGCTTGACGGCACTCTGATTGTCACACCAAAGGCTGGTCGGATGTTGTTGTTGGAATCCAAACTCTAAAAGGATCTGTCAAATCCATAAGGCTTCCTAACTTGCATTTACCGCTGCTCGGTACTCTACTTATTTTGAATAAAGTGCAATAGCATATTGTTTCTTACATGCCCAAGTGACAGGTCATGAACCAAGGCTGAAAACATAACCTGCAGTAGACTTTTCATCATCAGGGTCATCAGCCCGATCTGAATCAGTGAAACCACCCAATAAAGGAGTCCCCCTTGAACTGTAATGTATCTCGAACTGAACTATACCATGGACATAGATAAGTATCATTTTATCTGCTTTCCAATGCATTTCATGGGGTGTTTTCATATATCGGGCAACAAGACCAACAAAAAAGGAAAGATCAGGATGGGTATGAGTCAAGTATAAGAGGCTACCAACTAACTGACAGTACAGGGTGGCATCAAATTTGAGAGAAGTACAGGTGGCAGTAAGCTTGACTCCAGACTGGAAGGGAGAAGGGGCTGCAATCGTCCATGTGAAATCGACGAAGAAGGTCACAAGCATACTTAGATTGGGAAAGAAAAATTCCTTCATTGCTTTGCAAAACTTGGAGGCCAAGGAAATAGTGCAAAAATCCGAAGTCTATCATTTCAAATTTCTTCTTAAGGTTGGTTTTCACATGGTTTAAAATTTTTGATTCACTACTAGTAAGGATAAGGTCATCAACATAAAGGAAAAGTATTATGAGATGGCTTCCTACTTTCTTTGTATAGACATTAGGATCATAATAGCATCTAGAGAATCCAGTGGCAATAATAAAGTTGTCCATTTTTGCATACCAATCTAGGGGAGCTTGCTTGAGACCATAAAGAGATTTCTTAAGGCGACAAATAAGGATAGAGTCATTCTAGACATATCTAGGAGGTTGTTCCATGTAGATTTCTTCTTGCAAATCTCCATGCAAGAAGGCGGATTTAACATCCATCTAATAGACCTCCCATTTATGTGAGGCAACAAGGGCAAGAATAAGTCGGATCGAATTCATTTTGGCTACAGGGGCAAAGGTTTCATTATAGTCAATTCCTTCAACTTGGGAAAATCCTTTGGCAACTAACCGAGACTTATGTCTTTCAACACTTCCATCTGATGCATACTTATTTCTATAGACCCATTTACATCTGACAAGTTTTCTTCCTTTTGGAAGAGGTACAAGATCCCAAGTATTTTTTTTCTATTAAAGAACGATACTCTTCATTCATTGGTTTATCCCAATATGGATGACCTGGAGCTACTGAAAATGTCTCTGGATCATGAGTTTCTGAAACTTGAGCCAAAATACAAGAGGCTTGTTGGAACTGTGAACATGTCTGACGCTAATCTGAAGGATCACCAACAAGATCACCAGTTGTTTCTCGTGTTGAACGGACCCATCTAGGAAGCGGTGGAGTTGATGCTGGTTTAGGTGAAAAGGATTCATCTTGAGGAAGGTGAGTAGGAAAGGTGGATTTTCATCCCCATTGTCATCATTTGAAGAAGAAACCGAAATATAAGAAGGCACAAACACCGAATATGACTCGCGGACCGAAGAAGGCACAACCGCTGAATTAGGCTCGCAGGACAAAGAAGGCACAAACACCGAATTAGGCTCGTAGAACAAGAGATTTTCATCAAATTTAACATCTCTTCTAATAATAATTTTATTACAATGTGTTTTAAGAAGTCTATAACCTTTGACATATTCAGAATAACCAACAAATATACACTTCTCACTTTTAGGCTGCCATGCTTTCCTTTTCTCAACAAGAATGTGAGCCAATGCTATACTGCCAAATACATGGAAGTGACTTACATATGGTTTAATTTTAGTCCAAGCTTCTTCCAGTGTTATATTTTTAAGAGCCTTTTTGGGAGTGCGAATTACTATGTAATTTGCGCAGTTGATGGATTTCGCCCAATACTTTAGACTTAATCCCTTAGATTGGATCATACAATTAGCCATTTCTTTTAATGTGCATTTTTTTCTCTTAGCAACACCATTTTGTTGTGGTGTATGTTATCACTCCAAGAAACTCTTTGGGGTTGTAGGCCAAAAATGCTTGGTAACTCAAGAATATGGTAAATTTGGTATGCTTGGATCAATGGGATAACTCAATGGCTAATGAGAAGAACAACTTATCATGCATTTGAATAAGACAGTGCTTTTAGAAAACAATAATCAGACAACAAAGTTGAGCAGGGGATGAAGAATACTAGTCTACATAACCGAATACAACAATGTGCAAGGTCATACAGGACAACAAGAACTCTTTAATTCAAGTTCATGAGCTTAATAAGAAGATGACAGTTCTTAGAAGCTGAGCTAAACTGAAATAAAGTGCAGAATAATGAAATATATGGAAGATATTGACATTGAAAACAAAAGAGGACTATGATTCTAATATCAATATAAGAAGTCTAGTACAATAGAAAAAAATATCCAAGATTGAACCCCTGAGTTCATCTTATGATTTCAGCTTTATAGCTTTTACATCACAGTATCTAGATCCTGAATTAATGGATCAGATTTACTAAATACAGAAAGTCAAAACAACATTTACAAAAATAGGGAAACATCCTCAAGATGAGGTCAATTCCACATATGATGGCCTTCAGAGGTATTAGAGTCCTTGTACAGTGCAGACTAGCCTCCCAAGGTTGATTTATGACTCTTCGAAGAGATAGAATTCGAATTTGTTGAGTTGTGCAAAAACCCTAATTTGTTGCCACCAAAATAGGTAGCAAAACCAACTTGGATACCTTTTCTAATCCTTATACACCAAAACTAGATCTTGAATATGACTCTATAGTTCAACATCTATCCATTAAAAGAGTTTTCAAGAGATTCAGATTAGTAAAACTTCGATCTGGGAAAAATTACACCTTCGCTGGCCAGTCTCAGGTTTCACCAGCTATTTCACCTTACGATCTGCTAGTTAGCTGGTGAAAGCTTTGCTTTTCATCAGCTAACTGGTTATAATTTTTCCTTTTGTGTTGGTGAAAGCTCTGTAAATTTGGATGTGTATTAGTCTTCGAAAGTTCTGAAGCTATCTGGTTCCCTGCATCTGTATATTTTTCAAATCTTTGCCTCTCTGCTAGCAGTACACTCTCTGTCTTCAAATCTGTCTGTAATCTAAATGGAAATTTTCCAAGCCTTTTGAAATTCACCAAAAAAGAGAAGGCACTAGTCATCTTCCTCTTTTCAAACCCATAACCTCCAAGCTTAGTTCAGAAACTTCCTTCTCCTTTTCATAAAATTCTTTGCGAGCTTCATTTGCCACATCTCTCCACTTTTTTTATAGTATCACAGTTTCCAAGATTTAATTCAATGTTTCGAACTCTAGTAGAAAAGCTAAGAGAAGAGATTGTCTCTTGAACATATGCATAACTAAGAGTAATGTGAACAATTATCAATGTTTTTGAATTGAATCCCAAAGAATCGGAGAGTATTTGCGTTAGCCTTGAGTTTGTGTAGGGTATATACTCCTTTTTCGCTGTCAAAGCTAATAAACATCGCCAACTGTTGAAAATGATTTATTAACATGCAACAGCTCTGTCAGTCGTTCACCACTTGCTTCCTCCATAGTTAGATGATCACTTCCAGCCATATCAACTAATGAAAGCTTGCTTTATAGATCTTCCCCAGCAAGAGTATTTGAGTAGTTTATATGGATTGTAATCATCAGATGAGAATGATTGCATCTGTCAGCACTATTGTGTTCCACAACACATTTTTGAAATCCCATTTTTAGTACTCTTGCAGAGTCTATCGGGTTTTTAACCTTCTCTTGGGCAAGTTCTCTAGAAGATCCAGCCGAGCCCACTTGTATAGTTGTTCTTGTGTTGACATATGCGCTTGATGAGTGGCTTATACATCGACTGTTGAATGTGTTTAAGAAATGGGACTCTACGTGGGTAACCTTACAGGCCGCCTTCGAGTTTTGAAACCTTCTGGCATCTATAATTTTGTAGGTTCCATTGTGTTTTAACCATTTCCCTGTGATCTCCTATATACTCCTGCAAGTTCTGCGACATGTAATCAAACAAAAAAAACTTCATATCCCCTTTACTTGTGGTTCTTCATATGAAACTCAATATTCGGCAAGTATATTGATGAGATATTCTCAAAATTCCCTTACACCTAACTGGATCTGGCAGTTGGCTTCATCGTGGCTTGATTCTTAGGCTTTATTACCAATTTGACACTTGTAATCTCCAACTTCTCAACTCAGCATTTGAACCCTATGATCCCCTTTAGCTTGGCGATTTCACTTGGCTGGTGTGTCGATTTGTGACTTGAAACTGTTGTTTGATTCGATATGAGAATGACCTTGTGATTTTGTATGGATTTGTGACATGTGGACTTTGAGCTTTGTCTTGACTCCTGAATTGGTGCGCTAGGCTTATGGCTTGAGGTGGGAAATAGCTTGCAGGTCCCCAACCTTTTGATAAGAGTCTAAAGCTTAGATCCTTTACAAAAAATCATAAACTTGATAGGCTGGATTAGGCTTAGACATTAATATGACTTGGATTTTGTCATATAATAAATGTATCTTAGGTTTATACTTAGGCCATAGATCACTTAGTGCACACACACCACAAAAATTATATTATTTTTGTTAGAAAAAGGAAAAAACTAGGGTTTCGAGTAATAACTGACAATGATTTGGAATGCAGGTAAAATCCATCAATGAGAGTTTTCATGAAAAAAGGCGAGTATGACACTGGCCAAGAGACTGAAGAAAACAATATATCAAATGAATAATGATGAGAATAGTCATCAAAATACTAGTGCATTTTAATCGCTAACAGTATATATGGAACAATGTGTTGCATTTGGATTCCATGTGTAGTGCAGTAACTTGTAAAATTATTGTTCACATATTCTCCTCCATTATCTGTTCTTAACCTTTGAATTAGATGTCCAGATTTTTTTTCTACAAGGGCCTTGTAGGCCAAAAACTTTTCAAAAACTTCCCTCTTAAGTTTTAAGCAGTAAACCCAAGTTCGTCTGGAAAAGTCATCAATGAAAGTTAAGAAATACTTAAACCCAGAAAAAGAAGGAGAAGAAAGTGGACCACACAAATCACTATGGACAAGCTGCAAAGGACCCGAGGTGTGCCAAGAGGCACGTTTGTCAAAACTGTCCCGATGATGTTTGTTGAGAACACAACCAACACAAACACCATCTCTGCATGAAACAAGAGGAAGACTAGTCACCATTTATTGATTACATAGTTGTTGCAATGAGTTGTTGCAATGAGTGATAGTTTAGATGACCAAACCGCTCATGCCAAAGTTTGCTCAAGTCATCGCTATGAGAAACAAAAACTGATGAAAAATATGATGAACCAAAGTTGTCAAACTTGTACAACCTGGTAATATCATCAACAATTCCAGTTGCAAGAACATGCTTAGGATATTTTAGATCCTTGATTACAACTTGGTGAGGTGAAAACTCTACGGTTTTACCTTCACCTAAATGAGTGATTTGATATACTGATAGAAGGTTACAAGAAATACTTGGAACACATAATACATCATTGAAATGACCATTTTCTACTTGAATTGTTCCAGATCCTTCAACACTAAGATATCTATCATCACCAACAAATATTTTCTTGGTGTTACATTCATTTAGAGTAGAAAATATGTCTCTATCCTTATCCATATGATAAGATGCTCCAGAATCAATAATCCACTCATCATAAGTAGAAGTAGAATTTGTATTGAAGGAGAAACCAGGAGTTGAAAGTGCATGTCCATGAGAAGAAGAAGAAGAAGAAGAAGAAGAATCAATACGGATGTTGTGCTTCTTCATCACTACTTCTAAAGATTCCATCTTCTTGAAACATTTGGACTCATCATGACCATCTTTATCACAAAAGTTGCAATGTCTGTCAGTCTTACTATTTTTATATTTTTCTCCTTTGTCTCCATTAGGAGTAGAAGCTATCTGAGTGGGTTTGGGACCCTTATATTTATTGTTTTTGTGGCGAGGATGTTGCTTCTTGGACCTCGCTACTTAGAAAAAACTTGTAGGGACCTATATTTAATTAGCCTATTAAATCTCATAAATTTTAACGGATAAGATTACTTATACACAGAAACAATAAGTAATTTCCTTCATTCGGCATATAAGCAGCATAAATTAATTAATGAAAAAAAATCTAATGAAATACATAACAGAATATAGATACCTGTAGCTGATGCTATCATCCCAATATCCGACTGTCCTCTCTGTTGCTTTGCCCAGCCTACTGCTTTGACCAAACCCTGCCCAAGCCGACTAACCACCCAGCCAGCTAGGAGCAGCTTATCCAGCTCCCTAGCTCCAGGATTCTGTAAGGATTCCTGGCCCCCGAGCCGAAAACTCCCAGCAACCCGGTGCCCCCTGCAATGGTTCACCAACACTCCAAAACCAAACTCCCCAAAACCAGAAAAATATCCAACATCCCAAATACAGCCCTCTCCTCCCAATTTTTCATGATCATCTCCCATCCGACTCTTCCCAGTCATATCTCCCCCCATTCACTGACTCCCTATCCTCCATTAATTACCTTATCCTCCCCATTATTACATTATCCCATTTCTTTATTACCTTATCTGATTCCTTTATTACCTTATCCTATTCCTTTATTACCTTATCCTTCCACCCCATGCTTCATTCCCCCCTTGCATACGTAAAGTCTTATTGTAAATAATTTAAAGTTATTCAGCCATTTAATTCATCACGCAAATCTTTGAATGTGTTAAGTAATCATTTAATTAATTAATCGACATTCATTAGACAATAAATAAATAAATAAATAATATTATTAATAGTTAATCATTACTTAACTAATACACATTAAGACAGTTAATTAATGAATTAACTATACTTAATAAACCCTATGCAACTATTTAACGAGGGTTGTTACATACACCCACCCTTCAGGAAACTTCGTCCCGAAGTTAAGGTATTTCATGATACAAAGGAAAAGAAACATGGTTCACACATTCATAACAATTAACCGACATTATTAGTAAGTAAGACAAGAAAACTCATACATACTAGTGTATATGTACAAGAAATGCATGTGTAGCTAGTACATACCAATCTCGTGCATGTACTAATAATCAATAATTATCACTCTTATAGTAATTTATGTATGCATCCAATCCAATCAACAAGACTATTCTTTTATAAAAGACAATAAACCGATCCAATGTTTGTGAAATCCTTAATTACAATTATCCAGTTCAACAATTTTATTTAGACAACTGTGGTTTAGTTATGTAATTATGAATATTCATATATATAGATTTTCTTTTTAGAAGGGAAAAATAATAAATTCCACCATAAGACAAATATCCATACTTTCTCAACTATTTCTACGTATCCTTCCTCCCTAACTTACTTCCATCTTCATTCCTATCCTTCCTCTGCTGGACTATCTTGGAGCGTCAACTATATTGACCTAACTCCAAATAGAACCCGTAAGTGGAAGTGCCACTATCTCGACCAAGATTCCCCAGCAGGCAACTGACAGTCATCATCACACGTATAGGGGAGCGTGAGCTAACACCGTCCTCCCATGACTTCAGGTTTCGAAGGATACACGGTGGGAAATGCCTC
>SNQJ01S0072010.1:47551-75287 GCA_010110895.2 Picea sitchensis | reverse complement strand
ATTTTCTACTTGAACTGTTCCAGATCCTTCAACACTAAGAGATCTATCATCACCAACAAATATTTTCTTGGTGTTACATTCATTTAGAGTAGAAAATATGTCTCTATCCTTATCCATATGATAAGATGCTCCAGAATCAATAATCCACTCATCATAAGTAGAAGTAGAAGTTGTATTGAAGGAGAAACCAGGAGTTGAAAGTGCATGTCCATGAGAAGAAGAAGAAGTAGTAGAATCAATACGGATGGTGTGCTTCTTCATCACTACTTCTAAAGATTCCATCTTCTTGAAACATTTGGACTCATCATGACCATCTTTATCACAAAAGTTGCAATGTCTGTCAGTCTTATTATTTTTGTATTTTTCTCCTTTGTCTCCATTAGGAGCAGAAGCTATCTGAGTGGGTTTGGGACCCTTATATTTCTTGTTTTTGTGGCGAGGATGTTGCTTCTTGGACCTCGCTACTTAGAAAAAATTTGTAGGGACCTATATTTAATTAGCCTATTAAATCTCATAAATCTTAATGGATAAGATTACTTCTACGCAGAAACAATAAGTAATTTCTTTCATTCATCATATAAGCAGCATAAATTAATTAATGAACAACAATCTAATGAATTACATAACAGAATATAGATACCTCTGGTTGATGTTATCATCCCAATATCCAGCTGTCCTCTCTGTTTCTTTGCCCAGCCTGCTGGTTTGACCAAACCCTGCCCAAACCGACTAACCACCCAGCCAGCTAGGAGCAGTCTATCCGACTCCCTAACTCTAGGATTCTGTAAGGATTCCTGGCACCCGAGCCCAAAACTCCCAGCAACCCGGTGCCCCCTGCAATGGTTCACCAACACTCCAAAACCAAACTCCCCAAAGCCAGAAAAATATCCAACAGCCCAAATACAGTCCTCTCCTCACAATTTTTCATAATCATCTCCCGTCCGACTCTTCCCAGTCATATCTCACCCCATTCACCGACTCCTTATCCTCCATTAATTACCTTATCCTCCCCATTATTATATTATCCCATTCCTTTACTACCTTATTCGATTCCTTTATTACCTTATCTTATTCCTTTATTACCTTATCCTTCCACCCCATGCTTCATTCCCCCCCTGCATACATAAAGTCTTATTGTAAATAATTTAAAGTTATTCAGCCATTTAATTCATCACCCAAATCTTTGAATGTGTTAAGTAATCATTTAATTAATTAATCGACATTCATTAAACAATAAATAAATAATATTATTAATAGTTAATCATTACTTAACTAATACACATTAAGACAGTTAATTAATTAATTAACTATACTTAATAAACCCTATGCAACTATTTAACCAGGGTTGTTACAAAACTCCACAGAGTTTAATTTCAAACAATTTATTGAGTAGTTTTACCACCCAGCGGTGAGCATTCTCAGCGGTAGACAAGATCCGAGGATAAATCAGGAGATCTAAAGAATTTTACACCTCTCAAACCTCACCAAGACTGAAGACTAGTATTTATATCAGAATCACACGGAAATAGGAATTTATGGATGTGAGTTGGCTCTTTATAAACTTCCCATTTATGTTCCTGTTAGGATATTTTCCTTGGAATACATCAGGCAAATGATAAATTCAGACGACATACATTTTGTAGCTTTGAAGAAGAAACAACAATTGAGAATTAAAGGGCAGACAAGATCCTTTATCTGCAATAGTCGATCTGTTGGGGAAGAGGCAGACAAGCTACTGAAGGAGATGAAGTTTGTCACTATTTTACTTTGGCACTATGATCTATGTGGGATTATTGTAGAGATGAGATCGAAGAAAAAAAATTCCCTAGATGCTCATGCACTCAAACCAAAGATCGGGAAATTTGTGAATCAAACAGAGTGGGAGGCCAACACTCTGGAAGACACAGAACCGCATCCTCCTCTAGTTGTCATCTCTCAAACCACTATGCCATAGGTACCCAAGGAGAAAAGACTCAGGAAGGATGTCTCACCTTCAGTCACTGAAGTGTCATCGAAAGAATTCCAGGATTACACAAAAGGGCCTAAGATCAGTTACACAACTGGCAAGTCTGGAGAGGAAGAGACGCATTCTACCACAGTGATCAAAGGAGAGTAGTCATAATTTTTCTCTAGCAGCTAGCAGATCACATCTACTCCTTCATCCAAGAAGTAGACTGACACCTCATTGATCAAACAACCAACTCAAGGGTCTGCAAAGTTGAGTATTTTTTAGAAATACAATATGATTAAGAAGAAAAATGAGAGGCTGGCCAACAACATTTATGCTCAATTCTAGAAAAAAACATCAAGAGCACAGCATAGGCTGCTCTCTTCTTTTGACATAGAGAAGGGGAGAATGTACATGGCCTTTTTGCAGGAACAAGTACCTCATCCAAAAGAAATCACTGACTACAAAAGATCCACACTTGAATTTGATGTTAAGGTTGTACATCCAGCTGACCAGATGGATCTGCATAGGCATACTAGAGAGATGGTTTTCTTAACCTTGGCCAATGCTTCCACTACGGTTGCCAAATTACATATTTCTCTAAACAATTTTCAGACCCAATTAAATCTGGAGAAAATATCTTATTTTGCAAAGGATAACAGGATTAATTCTCTAAAAGAATTGGTGCTCAAAATTGGGTATGACCCCTCAAATGTGAAAGCAGCTGAGGAAATGCTCAAGAAGAAGAATGATGACATAGCATCTTTGAGGAAAAAGATAAAGTTGTCTGCTATAGAAGACTCACAATCCAAAGAAATGGCTGAGATAGAAGGTGAGAAGGAGGAGATGCTAAAGTTGATCATGGAGCAGAATGCACAGATAAATGAGATGGAAGCAGAGCTGGAAAGGTTAGTAAAGGAGAAGGAATAGGAAACACACATGGAAGTCATCCCACTGAGTTCATTTCCCCTCATAGGAGTTAGCACAGTAACAACTTCAAAAACTACCATAGCAGAACTTCCATCAGTCACCCCATTGACAGCTCTAGAAAAATCTGTGGAGCTAGCAAGATCAATGGAAGAGATGACCTTACAAGAATCAGAAATCAAAAGGATGGAAAAATAGGTAGAGAATCTCTAGGAGATGAAATCTTCTTTCCAAGCCAGCTACAATACAGAGAGACACACATCAAAAAAACTAAAACAAGAGATTCAACAGTTGCAGAAGCAGACAATTGTGGGTAAAACATTGGCAGAAGACAAGGAGAAAATTTGGCTAGATATCTCAGAATCCATAAATGAAATTTGGCCCATGGTGAAAATCATGTTCGAGCAACATGAAGTGGTATTAAGGAGCAATTAGACCATCAACGGGATCAAGGGAGAGATGGGAGAAATTCCCATAGAAGCAAATGAAATCATCAGATTTCTCAATTCAAAAACTAAAGAAGAGCTGGAAAACTTGAAGATTGAGGATAGGACGGAGACTATCCTCGAGGTCAAGAGAGTTATGACCAAAAGAGGACTGATTTTGCAACTGGAGGAGAAATCCCAAATCATGGAAATCATAGTTCAGAGATTCTTCAGCAAGATCGAGGCATTACAGAAGAAAGGTCTTCCTGGTTTATTGGTTCTAAATGACAAGTTGATGACACTTCCCGACTACAAGCAAAATATTTCCATGGTGGAAAAGGACAACTGCAAATTCTCAGGGATACAAGGAAGCATAACAGGCAAGGCATTCCTAGAAACTCTCTAGTTGGATCTCAATATCCAACATGAAATCAAGTACATTTTTATCACCAGATCGACTTTTTCCAAATATACCGATATGGATGAAATCTACCTCAGGTTGCTAAAAGTCACTATCCCAAATCAGAAAATATGGGAAGAGTTGTGTGAATTGATCGAGTAGAAGATGAGGTGGACGTACAAGTCAGCATCCAGAATAGTCAAAATCAAGTTGATGACTCGCCAACAACTCCCCCCCAAAATCAGCATGGAAAATTCAACAGATCATAAGCAGTTACTACAATTTAGTATTATGTTATCTAGTTAGTTAGCATTAGATTTTTGCCACATCCTGATCATTAATGACAGGATCAATTGTAATATTTTCTATGTATACTTGTATTTTCGAAGTACTGAGGGTTTTTCTTTACGCCCAAGCAAGTTGTAAGCACTGTAATTTTTATCAGATATCTACCAGTAATAAAAGGACATTTCACAGGATTCCTGCGTGTTAGCTATTGGTGATGTTTTCTTCCCTCAGTTGAATGGTTTTTCCTATATTCGTAATCATTTATGTTTTCTATATCTGATCGTTTTAAAGAAGTTGAAGTTTCAGAATTTATCTTTGTATACTTTGTTTCTGGATTTTAAAGATCTAAATGTTTATCTTCTGATGTTATGATTAAGAAACTCTTAAATGCTTCTTTGTTATAATTGATTATCTCATCTTTTTGGCTATCCATCATTTAAATTATAAAGGATCTAACAGTTGCACTATCCTACCCTGTGAAATAACCTTATAAAATCCGTTTGTTGATCTCGAACTTTATAAAACAGACCCCGTAGCCCAATGGATGCGTAAGCGATATTTCAGCCATTTTTTATAAAACAAACAACACAATCTCATTTATTTAACTAGCCTAACATCTGAAATCTAAAACAAAGTTAAGTTTTATAGAGAGAACCCTCTCTGAAACTGAAAGGGCTAGATCCCAGTTTCGAAGTGGTTGGATAAAGTTACCTCTAGTAAATTTCTTCTACATAGCAACAACCTATGGGAATTTATAGAGCGATAACATAATGGAGCCTACAAGTAACATTCCTAGCCTTGAATTGACAAAGTTTTAGACCAATTTCCATTGAAAAAAAATGTTTACTGGCCAATAAATGTTTACTTAGAAATTATGGGACAAGATGTTGTTCGCTATAATTTGTAGTCATGGCAGACTTTGCCCCTTTTATTTGAAGTGTGGGCAATAACAAGGTTTGAATTTCTTCCATGACCATGTGGCATATGAATCAAAGAGTTTATCCTTATTTTAGGTTAACATGTGAATATATATGATAGAAGATATATAGCATCCTTGTTCGGGGTTTCACATATTATATAAGATGAATAAGTTGTTGTTGGTATAAGTTGGAGATCGAAAGTTCATCTTACATTTGTTTTACTACTCACATATTGAGTTGTAGGCATTTAATCCTCTAGAATTTTTTTTTCATATACCCTTGTGATATGATATATGCCTTGAGGTTTTATGACATAGGAATCTTTGTTTGTAGTATGACATTACAAAGATATTTGAGTTGTTAAGTGTGTTGGAAATGGCCATTTACAACCTATACATGTAAGCTAATTAGCATCTCACTTTTTTCTTCTATGCATGTGATTTAGATTTGGAATATAAACTCACACTCCTACATCCACATTTTATGATATCCTTTAATATCATATGAGTTTCCATGTTTAGTTGAAGAATCATCCTAACAACTTGTTAAAGAGAAATATATCCAAAGGATGGGGTAAAAGACAATCATCTTGATGTAAAAGGTTTTTATCTTGATCCTAGAATTGATTATCAATGGTTGAAAATGACTATTGCTAGGTTGATGTTTCTTACCAACAGGTTTCAATGCCACCTTCATATGCCTTGTTGAGTCCTATTTTATCATCATTTCACTTATATCCTAGTTTCTCTTGCAAATTCCCTTGTCGTCTAATCTCTTGTATGCATGCATATTTGATTATTAGTTTATATTATGTTAGGAAATGATTGTATTTATAGTTACTACTTGAAATGACTGGTTAGACTAAAGATTTTCCATTCTACTAGAAAAAGAAAAGAAATGGCCAAGGTGCACTCAAGGTTACAAAAGAGTTCCCTCCATTTGAAAATGGTGTCCCTGAATGGGCACAAATTTCTTATCACAATGGAAACTTCTTATATTTGAATAGGGATACCCTCATAGACCTTGGATACTATGAATTCGTGCTCAAGTATCTAAATTTTAATTTAATTTGACTATGCATGGATTGTTAGATACAATTTGTTGACATACTAATACAATACATGTTTAATTTGGACAATTATGCAACATAATTGATAAACTTTGTATAGATTCTAATGGTGGTTGTCAATTTTGGTGGATAGAAATAATAAGGGACGTGTTATGACAATTTAACAATTGAACTAATTCATACATACATACATACTTACATATATAATCTATGTGGAACATGGATGCAAATGATTATGATTTTTCCTATAGTTACAATTTTGAAATGAAAACAATGAGCTAATAATTCATGATAAAAAATGATATATTTATGATTATATTCTATATAAAAATGCATATTAATATAGTTGAATCCTTAGTTATCCTAGGAGTCTAGTTGCCTAGACCTAGTAACCTTCAAAATTCCATCTTTCCATTTCTTTAAAATTATATACTTTAGAAATTAATTTCTAGAGGAGAATCAAGGGAAGGGGTGATGTTTCACCTAGCCACTCAACCTTCTATAAAAGAGGATGATGATGACTTGATTAGAGGAGAAATATAGAGCATGTATAGCTTTGTTATGCTACTGCATATATCTGAATTCATTCTTTTAGTCCTTCATTAGACTAACAATGATAACAATGGAAAACAATTTACAATCTAAGGTCCAACAATTGGGTGAAAACATAAATACTTCCCTCTAGAGGAAAATTCTATTTATGTCATTCGTGAATATATTTCTGTACAAGTGTCTATATGACTAACACTATCATGAATGCAGATACCCTTTGAAAAATATGAGTGTGGGGTTTGTTAAGGATCTATGCTATGTGGGGCTTCATCCTACTCGGTTTTAAGTTGGTGTGAATAACATATGGTCTCATAAACATCGTGTTTATAGGAATCCATACCGATTATTAGAATTCATTAGGTTATTATTGGTTGTACACACATCCATCATCCAAAAATAAATCTTTTGGGGCATACTTGTGCTTATTTTTCTCTATGTACTCTACTTTGTTTTCTCAGTTATAATCATTCTTCAACTTATTTTGTTTAATTAATTATTCTATATATGCATAATGGTGTCACTAACTATGAGTAGCTATTTATGATTACAATCTAATGATGAATATCATGCTAATTACATTAGTTTAGAGTTTTAGAATTTAACATTATTTTATTTTTATTCATTTATTCCTATATACACAATCTGATATGATATTCTAATTGCATTAGTTTAGAGTTTTGGAATTTAACATTATTTTATTTTTATTCATTTAGTCCTATATACACAATCTGATTTTGGCATTACATTAGTATTTTAATTTAGATTTTTAATGTTTCAACGTCTATTTAATTGAGTAGCAATTGATATAACTCTTTTATTACATTTGATAGGTTTTTTTATGCATTTAAGATAATTCATATCATTGTTTATACTTAGACTTAGATTCTAATTGCACTTTTACAAGGAAACAATCACTAACATAAGGCACGCCTAAAAGTTTACATACACATAATTGGACGATTAGTACACTTAAGAGGTGTTAAAATTTTGATATTCTCATTTCACCATAGACAATGTTGCATCATTGTCACCCAACAATAGGAATTCACTATGCCACCCCCGAGCACACTAACCTTTTCTTAGATAGAATGATTTTGGCAAGTCCACACTAGAACCAACAGATAAAACCTAGCCACAATACTGCTACAACAACAACACAATAACCATACAAAGATAGTGTACCTTACACTAAGAGAAGAATGAGAGACATACCAAAAATACTACTACACTATTCCTCTGGACTTGCGCCCTCTCTAGCTGCAACTAAAGCTCTCCAAAATTGTGCCCTAGCTGTCACTGCAGTTCCTCCTTAGAATTGTGCACTGTTTAAGTGAGTGAGTGTACAAATTAGCTAAGGAATCACCTTTATACTTTTTCTACTAGTGAAATTTTCCCACGGGGCTAACCTGTCTTTTCTAGCAAATATAATTTACTTTTCCTTTTTCTAGCAAGGTCGACTTCTCTTCCTGGGTTTCTTATTTCCTTATGATTATTCTCCTTGAGCCAACTTCTCTTCTAGGGTTTCCACACATCTATTTAATGGTTCTCTTACTTATGGAATGTTATAATCTAAGTACAAAGGTTACACTTGGAGGCTAATACCTCCCACAGCTACCAAAACATCAACACTCTCTCTTAGCTAGGGAGGTATTTGTTGATATTATGGTAGTTGTGGGAGGTATTAACCTCCACTTGTAACCATTGACAAGACTAGAATATTTCAGGAAGCAAGAAGAAACCATAAAGCATTGGGCATAACTCTAGAAGACAATTCGGCCAAAGAAAATAATTAATATTGATTTTTTAGCCTCCAGAAAGAGAATTCAGCCCAAACAACTAAGGAGGAGCAATATAAATATAGGATGCTAGATCTCATTTGGTAAACACAACTTGCAACTACAAAAATTTAGTGGTGCACAAGTCTAGAGAGTAGTTGCAGTTGCAGTTACTGCAACTTGTAATTTAGGTCTTTCTGGGTTGGACTTTCTGATTAGTCTTGGTTATCTTTTCTTGGTGCATTAGCCTTAGTTAGCTATTGATTTTATACCACAATTCTTCTCTTTGTCAAGGTTAAGGTGCTCGAGGGTGACATTTATGCCTATGGTTGGGTGGCAATATTTCTATATTGTCTATGGTTAAATGAGCACACCCACTTTTCTAACAGGTTATGGGCCCACACCACCTTCATTCAGTCTAACCACAGGAAGGAATCTAAGCCATAAGATTATCAGGCTCATTGAAGAACTGTCGCTAGGGTATCTAGCAGGTGTAGTTACTGAAGCAATGTCGTTAGGGTTACTAGCAGGTGCAGTTGCAAAACCCTAAAGCCTCTTGCCCATCACCTTATGATGGAACACCTTACTCAAGGAGAGGATATTCTAGTACACCTTAGTCCAGCGCACCTATTGGCACTCTCAGAAGGAAAAAAAATCAAGGTTGATATTTTGACCAATCAAGGTCAAATTTTGACCAGCTATCAGTCAACAAAAATCATGAATGAAAAGATGGATCATCTACACTATTCAGGTCTTACAGAAACTCTTGAAGATGACATATAATTGATAGTGGAGCTTCTAGGAATATGATAGGAGACCAGGTCGAATTCTCCAGTCTAAATGAAAACAAGACATCCTACAAGGTAAAACTTGGAGATAAGAACACCTATCAAGTCGAAGGAATTGGTCAAGCATCCATCAAATTGAAAATAGGTAACAATATTCATTTGAGAAATGTCTTATATGTACCTAGTTTAGAAAAGAATATCGTATCCATATCTTTCCTAGAATACAAAGGAAATAGAATATCCTTTGTAGATGGTGAAGTACTATCTTGGTCTAGAGACTCTAGCATAGAGAATGCTAGAGTTATTGGAACTTGTGAAGGAAGACTATACAGACTACTAGAACGTAATGATGAGGCTCTTGTACATGATGAAGTCAATCCAGTGAAATTTGGCATAGAATGTATCCTCATCTTAGCTATCAAGCATTACCTTTCCTCGAGAATATGGTTGAAGGAATACAAGAACTACAATCTACACATGCAGGAATTTTCAAAGGATGTGCTCTTGGTAAAAATGTTAAGAAGCCATTCTCAAGCAACAATAATAGATGTAAGGAAATCCTAGATATAATACATTCAGATGTTTGTGGTCCGATGCCAATCAAATATCTAGGAGTTTCCCTTTATTATGTAATATTCATAGAAGATTACTCAAGAAAGACTTGGTTATATCTCCTGAAGACAAAGGATGAATTTTTCAGCAAGTTTCAAGAATTCAAAGAAGAAATAGAAAACCCCACAAGCAAGAAAATCAAGACTTTGAGAAAAAATAATGGAGGAGAATACACATCCAAGGAATTTGTTTCCTTTTTCAAATCAACGGGGATTAGGAGGGAGCTAACCGCTCCTCATAATCCTCAAAAAAATTGTGTAGTAGAAAGGAAGAATAGATCCGTTGAGGAAACTGTGAATGCACTAATGAATGATCAAGTTTTGTCCATGTATTTATGGGGAGAAGTAGCCATGACATCAATATATTTTTAGAACAAAATTCCCCACTGCATATTGAAGGATATAACTCCAGAAGAATCCTTCTCGGGAAAGAAACCCAATGTGGAACACTTAAGAATCTTTGGGTGCCCTGTTTACATTCATATCTCCAAGGATAAAAGGAATAAGTTATAACCCTCAGGAAAGAAGGGCATATTTGTTGGATACAATGAATCATCCAAAGCCTATAGAATCTATATCCCAGAACAACATAAGGTTGAATTCAGCAGAGACGTGAACTTCAATGAGAATATGGCTTTCAAGAAATCTATAGAAGAATCCATAGAAGAAGAAGAATATGAAGAGCTTAAAGAAGAAAGCACCTATCTTCCAAAAAGTCAGAATGAAGAACCAGAACAACTTGATCATCTGATGCAACCATGTGAACCTATTGAATCATTAATTGTACCCAAACGTAGAAAATGTCTCGCTTGGCTCGAAGCTACTCTACAAGAAGAATAAAGACTCAAATCCCCAAGTTGCACCTTTAGAGAAAGAAAAAAGACCAAAATATTCTCCAAATATGCAGCATGTATGACAAAAATTATAAATGAAGAACCCACCACATTTGAAGAACAAACTCAGAAGAAATAATCGAAAGAATCCATCACAAAATAACACCAATCCATCATGAAAAATGACGAATGGGAAATAATGTCTAGACCCAAAGAAAAATTAGTGGTAACTTCAAAATGGGTCTATAAAATCAAACATGCAGTAGACGGAAGAGTGGACAAATACAAGACAAGGTTTGTAGCTAGAGGGTTCTCCCAAAAGGAGGGAGAAGATTATGATGAAAACTTTGCTCATGTTTCTAGATATACTTCTATTAGAGCCATTATATATCTTGTTGCCTCCATGGGATGGAGTCTATAGCAGAAGGATGTAAAGAAAACTTTCCTCGATGGAGCAATTGAAGAAGAAGTATACATTGAACAAACTCAAGGATTTGAAGTACATTCCAGAGATACTCATGTTTTCAGATTAAAGAAATCCCTGTATGGACTCAAGCAAGCTCCAAGATCTTAGTATGCCAAAATAGAAAAATACTTAATAAGACTTGGTTTCTCTAAGAGTCATGCAGATTCAAATATCTACTACAAAGTTGTGAACAATACACCTGTGATTCTACTGCTATATATTGATGACTTATTATTGATAGGTGCATATTCTCTCATCACCCAATGCAAGAAGGAACTAGCTTCTGAGTTTGATATGAAATATCTTGGTCTCATGCACTACTACTTGGGACTAGAAGTATGGTAGAAGCGTGGTGAAGTATTCCTTGGAAAAGGAAAGTATGCAGTGAAGATTCTTTAGAAATTTGGAATGATGGATTGAAAATCCATGCCCACTCCTATGACCACAGATGTAAGAAAAGTAAGAGACTCAGATTCTGATCCAGTATACCTATCCCTATATCAGAAATTGATTGGGTTGTTGATGTATCTAGTGAATACTCGACCAAATATTTTCTTTTTTGTAAACACCTTAAGGCAGTTCCAGGTAGAACCCAGACATGAGCATTGGATAGCTACAATGCATGTTCTAAGATATATTCATGGGATGCTAAACTATGGTTTAAAATAAACTTAATCCAGTGATATACAAATTCATGGATTCACAGATTCAGATTGAGAGGGGAGTGCAAAAGACAGAATAAGTACTTCAGGGATGTGTTTCATCTTGGGCTCTACTATGATATCATGGGCCACCAGGAAACAGATTATGTAGCACTCCGCACAACCGAATTAGAATATATTGTTGGACACACCAACNCAATCACCATTAACTCATTACTCATTGCTATCATTTATAACCAGTTAAATGTCAACACATATCAGAAACATATATCAGCAATATATCTTCAACAAGTCATCATCACAAGGAACACAAAGAACACAAGATGCATGTACAATTTTCTTTTTATTACGGACTACAATCCTTGGGGTTTTTCAGCAACAACTTAATAGAGTACAACTCTACAAGATAACTAGATCTATAATGAAATACTCATATTACACCCTCAGCACCAACTGAGATGAGGCAACAATCCTCAACAAATATCAATATGTAGCATAAACAAGTGCATCAACCATGCACCAACCTGTGCCAAACAACATGTAATCAACAAGTGGCATCCAACCATGTACCAAGTGTATACCAATCATGTGTCAACTACTCATCAACAATGATTCATCAATATGTATCAACATCATCAACTATACACCTCATGTATGTGCCAACTCATCAACTGCTTGTCTCAACCATGACTATTTTTGGATTAGTCAACAACCCTAACTTAAAATAATCATAACTTTGTACCTATAATCAATAAATATTTGCATCTGATACACAATTTTCTTCAGTGTGTTTTATACAATTCCTCCATGTTTCACTACTTGGAACCTCTCAGAAAATTATTTATAACAAAAATGGCATGCCTTGCCGAATTCTAGCTTATTCTAGAGAGCGACCTTATAGAGCGTGCCCCGCATGGAATATTTGTTGAATCGATTTGAAAATATTACACAGAATACTAAAGACTATAATGTAACCAAAACAATTGGTCTCACTGAATTTGGATATTTTATGAAGAAGTTATGACGTTTTTACCCAAAACACCTACTTTAGACTAGTTTTAGGACTAGCCACAAACCCTATTTTCCACGGAGTGTATCTCCAAAAATAAAATGACCCACAAACTGATTTTTTTTACCACAAATACTTGGATATGTTTCATCAATGTCCTATCAATCTCACGGTCTGAATCATTATAGAAAAAAAGTTATTATGAAAATGGTGAGATGACCTGTATATAACATACCTTAGAAAGCATCATGAAAAGAATTTGTCCTCCTTTGAATTCCGGCCCTCTTTTATTCACCTTCCTTCTGAAATTCAGCTTAGATATCCTTTGGTTACCTCATTCACCTATAGATATTCAATATGCTCAAGTGTTCCACACCAAAAATTCTCAAGAAGCTCTCCATCAATACTCCAAAAGATATTCTCACAAGAAGCTCTCCATTGATCCATAAAAGGGATGATCTAGAAGAGATCATTGTTATATTATTTATACTTTCATCCTCTAGGTAACTTAATGCATTTTTAGGTCACTTAACCCATTTCTAGGTCACTTAACTTATTTTTCTTATTTTAGGGTTAACCACTTTCCATAAATAGAAAGTTCTCCAATACTTTATCATTTAAATATTCCTTCATGATTTTGTCACCTTACTTTATCATTTCTTGATTTTGTCACTTCTCTTTATTATTTAAATAATCCACCTTGACTTTGTCACTTTACTTAATGATTTCTTGTTTAACCCATTTTTAGGTCACTTATCCCATTTCTAGGTCACTTAACCTATTTTACTTATTTTAGGGTTAACCACTTTCCATAAATAGAAATTTATCCAATACTTTATCATTTAAATATTCCTTCTTGATTTGGTCACCTTACTTTATCATTTCTTGATTTTATCACTTCTCTTTATTATTTAAATCATGATTTCTTCTTTTAGGTCAGTTTGACTTCTTTGACCTTGGGGGCTTCAAGCCTTCATGTGGGGGTCCTTCGTCTTCGTAAGGCATTCCACATACCACCAGAAATGGAATGAAAAGAACTATCCATCTAGGATAGTTTCACCAACAATTTCCTTGATCTTCATCTCATTATTCCACATACAAGCATGGGTCCTCCAACCATTCTTCTAGGATAACTCAATCCACAAAGAATCTTCCCGTGAAGGATTTCACCATAAGGGGACCACTTTGGAGTTCATCCATTTGTGCACCTTATCAATCATCATAAGACAATAATAAGAGCATGGGTCCTCCAACCATTCTTCTAGGATAACTCAATCTGCAAAGCATCTTCCCATGAGGGATTTCACCATAAGGGGACCACTTTGGAGTTCATCCATTTGTGAACCTTATTAATCATGATAAGACAATAATGAGTCATCTACATTTTTCCAACAATGCATCATATACCAATGAAACCACATCGATCCATCTTCATCATGTATCAATGAAAAATCATTGATCCATCTTCATCATATCAATGACAACTCATTGATCCATCTTCATCTATACATTCTCATCAAGGACAATACATATTACATTACATCAATCATCAATCAATCAATCACTTGAAATCAATCAATGACATCGACTAATCAAACCATTGGCATCAATGACAACATGATCCAACAATCTCCCCCTTTGGCATTGATGGCAATACCAATATTGATGTCAACATGTAGATAAGGCATGCTCTACATCAATAGTCAATGTGACTATCTCTCCAAAATGTGACTATCTCTCCCAATCAATAATCATCAATCACATCAATGTGACTATCTCTCCCCCTTTGACATCAATGGCAAAGGGCAATTTTCCTTTTGGGGCTGCTCCCCCTGCTTGAACTTTCCTTGGGGCTGCTCCCCCTGTCTGAGTGCCTTTGATCTTCCTCTGAATAATATCTCCCTTTTTGAACAAGGGATATCACTCTGATGTAATGATGAAAATACACCGAACATAGCCCCCCATGACCATCACTCCTCCTGGAATTATGCCTATGTGCTCTTTCTTCAAATATAGGGCTCTTTTCTAGGTATGCATCTGATAAATATCTCCTCCTAGAATCATGGGAAGAAGAATGACTCCCCCTATGGGTATGTCTCCCCTATCTTCTTTGTGAGATGAAAAAATTTCTACCATATAGCAATCCTTGGACCCATTCATGCATCAAACGCATGCTATACCAAGCATCATGAAACAAAAGATATGTCAACAATGAAATAAAGAATCATGAGAAAAATAACAACCAAGCACATCCTGTACAAAAATGTGTGATCATCATGCACAACACCTATGTACATCAACCATGTACGTCAACATCATGCAATGTGCCAAAATATATCATCCATGGAATGTATCAATCATATGCCTCTATCAATATGCCAACATGTGCATCTACCAATATGCCAACTGTTAACTCCCAAAATGAAACCATTTTTTCGGTTGAATTTGTAGGGGATATCATGGTTATTGGTCGCGTCCTAAAGCTACTTTTGTGTTTTTTTTTAGCGAGAAAATTTTTGAATTTGGTTCAGTGAAGAAAATGGCAAAATATCAGAATTCGGTGGTTTGGGCGAGCCTCCAGCGTGCTCATTAACCACCGAAAGTATTCAGCTTCGTCAGACAAGTGGTCGATTCAAAGGGCAAGCAACTGCCGAAAAGGTTTGAACGGGCAAAAAGAAAGCTCGTGCTTTCGCACGAGCCAAATGTCAAAAATCGTGCAATGATGAGAAATTCAACCGCCGAAAGCTCATATTGAGGGAGATGATGCAAATGCGTGGTGATCATCCAAAAGGTTCAAAGCACCAATATCTTATCTATTACAGTGATCATTTCAAATTCACACAGAACGGGTATGGACAAATATAATTGTACGGGATTCCTTTCATTTTAATGGTAAGTACGCCAGTCATTATTACCTCCCTTCCTTCATCTGTAAACTCAAGGAGTTGTAATCAATCCCGAATATCACTGAATATGATCTCAAGTCCGCGATCTTATCAGCAAGGAATATTTTCAAAAATCTGATCCCGCGTTCCCTGGCAATTGTTGAAGTATCTCCGTGTTCAGTAGGCATCCCAAGTAAAGAAACCTAGGCGAGTTATCGGGTAAGTCTAGAAACCATTCTCCATCAAAATTTCATAAATACAATTGCCCCCGAAAGGTTGAAGTTTCAGCTTTCCCTATCAGAATTCCATTCAAATTTGAGTCGGTATTCTAGTGCATTTATCAATCTTATGCTTTGTAAAACAGTTTCACAGTTGTTCATAAATTACATCGACTATATCCCTAGTTTCTAGAATCGTTGCTTCCCAAACATCTTGTTGCCTATAGTTTCATATACAGATTGCATTCAGTCATGTCAAAAGTCACTCCTGCATTAAGATCCGAAGTAGATGGCATGTGGTATTTTGAAGAACACCCAGAGGTTGCAGAATGTTTTAAACAGGTCGGAGTTTTCACATATTGTGAAAAACTGTCAACTTTTCATCAACAAATTGCTGAAACATTCGCCCTATCATACGATGGAAGGGTTGCTAAGATAGGCAAGGAGGAGTTCATTATTGATGAAGCATCTATAGCCGAATACACAGGGTTGCCTAGGACAGGGGTTTGCTGGTTTAAAACTTCTTCACCCTCAAATGTTGAATTCAGATCATACCTGTTGCCAGTACATAAAATGTTGACTTGGAAGAAAGATATTCCTATGTCATATCTTGAAACAAAGTGGCAGACCCTTCTGAAGGCGATTCTGGTATACATCACCTATGAAGGGCGTTATAACAGAGTGATGTACTATCATTTTAAGTTGTTAAATCACTTCACAGGCAGGGAACACTTAAACATACCCTATTTCTTTCATAAGACTCTGATTAAAATGGCAAAACAGGTAAAGGCTCAGCCCACTAAAGTTTCAAGCAGAATATCTCATCAGGGGTTGATTACCCTCCTTGTTAAATAAGCTCTTCATAGGAAGCAAATGGAATGGAGTTTCTTCCTGTTCTGGAATGAGTTTGAGACCGAAAGACCTCCAGAGATAAAAGCAAAGAAATCTAGAAGCAGAGACGATTCTACTCCCAAGAGTAGTCACAGGAGGAGAAAAGGGATTTCAATGCCCAGGGATTCTGTAAAAACATCATCCAGCAAACAGGGAGGAATCAGGAAGAAATTAAAGTTTGAGGATAGAAACCCTGTCATGGAAAAAAAAAACCCTCTCAATTTTCCATATAGTGAATCCGATTCAGAGCAGGAGATGGAAAAAGCATAGGATACCTTGCAGACCAAACATGATGCAAAACTGAAGATAAACACACTTCCATCAAAGCCTTCAGAAACACACGGGCAACCGAAAGCAGAAGCTTCATCTAGCAAGCCTCAGAAAGGTAAGACCAGGAAAATCAATAAGCTTCTACGAGAAATTTATGAGATGGAAGTACTTGAGAGAGTAATTAAGAAAGCAAACACAGACCTAACAGAGAGAAATGTTGAGTTATTCAAAGAGAATGAAATTCTCAAAGAAAAACACAATTCAATCAAAGGGAGAAACAGAGAGTTGATCAGGGAGAATATGAAATTATATAGGCAACTCAGGGCTCTGAGGCTTAGGCTAAAGAAGTTGGAATCTCCAGAGGGGGAACAAACCGGGTTAGACACCTTGGCCAATCTGGCCACAACCATAATAGATGTAACAGATTCTCCTACACAGTCAACAAAGATTCGAAGGTCTGCTCGAATAAAGACTACAGTATCTCAGAAAGCATGAGTGTTAAAAGAAGTTTCAAAACAGTCATTTTTGCAATTTTGAAAGGTCTTCAAAGTGCAACATTCGGTGGTTTAGGCGAGCAAGACCCACTGTGCTCATTAACCACGGCTTGAACGATTGGATAACTCACTTGAGGGAGTACATTCCAGTCAACCAGAAAGTGCAGTAGTAATCGAATTCGAATGAGTTTTGCCGCAGTGCAGGATTTTTGATATGAAAGGTTTGGAACCTTTTTCAATGCATATCTAATGAATTATCTCCGTTCCGGTGAGTCAATTTTGATATATGACGAAAGAAAGAATGATTTCAAAGGTATATGGGCAATTTAATTTGAACTAAAAAGCAGGGTATTTTACCACATCAGCCAACTCGACTTGGTCTCCATGGGAGAATGGTCTTTTAGCCTTAGAAGGCTATCTACACATCATCAACTTGAGTCCAGCGGAGGAAAATGGGGGATTGACCTCTTTTTGAAATAACCATATCTTGCAGCAGATTTTACTTTCAGGGATTGACCTCTTTTTGAGGAAATATTCCACATATCTTGCAACAGATTTTACTTTCTATTTTTAGTTGATCTGATCCATGTTTTTAGGATCAGAGAATTGTTTTTGTAATCCTATAAATATCAGAAAAGGACATGAACCAGGGGTTCGATTTTGGATAGGGTAATTGTCTGTTGTACTCAGACTTTTTATGTTAATACAGATCACAGGTTCCTTTCAATTTTGATTGTCAGCTTTCCATCTTTCTTCTACATTATTATCTATGTTGTCAAGCTTTGAATGGTTGTTATCCCATTGTTTAGCTCATAGCCTGATAATAAGTCTCTTGATTGTCTCTTAGACCCTACATTGTACTGGTTTAGTTACAATCTGTTCTTCACCCACTTTAAAGATATCTGCTGATTAATCAATCTTTGAGAGCACTGTCTATTTGTTTATCATTTTTATGTTTGAATTCCATAAGCTATATTGATTTGTCCCATTGATCCACATTCACAAAATACAAAAACATTCATTTCTTAAGTTACCAAGCACCTTTGGTCTGCAACCACAAAGGGTTTCTTGGAGTGATAACACTAACCATGTGCATCCACCAATATGCCAACCATGTGCATCTACCAATATGCCAAACAAATACCATCTATGAGTGTACCATCATGCATCATCACTTGCACCAATAAAGTATATCAACCATGCATCAACAAGCTATGACTCCCCAATGATGTACAACATGACTATCAACTCAACTCACAAACTACACGTCTCAATATGTAGCCCAAACACATGCAAAATGCATGCACCATGATATCCAACATATGATTCCAATAATACATCATAAGATATAACAATGAAACTCAAATATGTACCATCCATGTACCCCAACAGATCATCATCAATCCATACTCATGGGTTAGTGCCATGCACCCAAGATTTATTTTACATCATCACCTTACATGATCTAACATAGAACCATGAAAACCTGCAGCAAACAGTGTTAGTACCTGCAATAAACAATGTTAGACTCTGCAACACCAAGTTATACCAACATATCAAGATGCAATCCATGTCCATTGCCTTTTTTTTCTAAAGCTTTACCACATATACGCAGTCTGTTGCACAACAGCTCGCGTATGTACGCTACCTATTCAAGGTCAGCCTGTATATGTATGTGACTGATACCACTGTCACCTGCGTATGCCTCTATGGATAACACACTTGAACTCCCTTTAAGTCTTTCATTCTGATCTGGTTGCTCTGCCTTCTTCACCCACTTCTACACATGTCCCTACTCCTTAGAACTTGAGCTCTAAGCATCCATCTTTTCAAAGATGTCTACCTTTCTTACTTCATTCCTTCTTCTAGCCATGCTATGTGAAGTCCTCATCATAGACTTTCTTCTTGTGTTACAACACTCCTGGGATTTGTGGCCAAATCCACTACAGTTGTAACATCTCATGGTGTTAAAGTGAACAACAATGTGTCCTACTTGATCACATCTCCAACACATTATGGTGTTATGAAATCTCCCATTATATATTATTTCATAAGATCTACATTCAAAAACTTTGTGACCATATTCATTACATGAATAACAATGCCCATGAAAAATACTTTCATACCTTTGCTTTGGTGTCCCAAGGATAGCTTCTTGATGTCGTCCTTGCTTTGTTCTTTTGAAATTTTCCTTGCCTTTTGTAGATGGTTGTTTGGAACATTGTCTTCCTTCTTTGATGGACTTACCTCATGCTTCTTTGAGGTGCTTGCTTCAGCATGTGTAGCTTCTTGTTTGTATCCAAGTCCTGATTTATCACATGGTGATCTTTGACTTTCCAAGATTTCATCCAAGATTCTTGAGTTATTCAAGAATTTGTTTGACTTCTCTACCTTCTTTCTAAGGTCAACAAATTCAGCTTCTAACTTATGACATGACTCTTCCTTTTCATTTATTTGATCCTTCAATAGTTATTCTACCCTTTTGGCTTCTTCAATTTGGGTCTTGAGATGGAAAATAGTTTCAAAAATTTTGCTAATCTCATCATCTACCTTCATATCTTCTTTTTCATTCTTTATTCTTGTGATCTCTTATTCCTTTTCTTCTAATTGAGTCTTACTACTTTCTTCTAGTTCTTTGAGCATTTCTTTTAACTTCAAGATGTGCCTTTGACTCTTCTTGAGAAACTTTTTAGTGTTATCTGAAAGGTAGCTATAGTCTATATAATAGTGGTCATTGATATATTCATATAGACCTCTTTCAAATTTCTCTTAAAGCTCCAATAGTTTTTCCTCTACTTCTTCCATGGGATAAAAATCAATTGATTTTATCCAAACTACTTCTATATTTTCTTCTTCACTTGTAGAGAAAAATTCAACATCATCACATTTTGAATTATTGAAATCAAGGGTTTGTGTAGATTCTTTACCTTCATTTGAAATCTCTTCAAGATCTTCCTTTTTGCCAACATCATCACTTTTATAGATAATGCAACCAAGAGTTTTTGGAGATTCTTTACCTTCATGTGTCTTGATGGAGTTGTCTTCAATGTCTTTCTTCTCCTTCTTGCTTTGATATGTCTCCTCTAGCTTTTGCCATAGATCCTTGGCAAAAGTGAATTGTTCCATGCTTTCTTTGATAGGTGATGTAGGAGCATCGCTCCATGTCAGCAGCATGCCATCCAGCACGCATTTAATGGAGAAAGGGAGAGGCGCAACCCTCTCAATTTTGAAATTCGAAATTTCAATAAATGTTGTAAGGATTTTAATGCCAGACCACGCCTTTGTACAGGTAGTGGTTGAGGTTTCCTTTAATGGTTACCTGCAACTAAGTCCAGATCAGTTAGGTTTGCGACATCCATTTATGTAATGTAGCCGTAGGGACCGCTTTGTGATAGCGATAGCTCAGAGATGGTGGCTGAGGATAAGCTCATGGGAGCCCTCATTTTGTAAAAACGAGAAATTAGAGTAGAGAGTTAGGAGGAGAGACTAGAGAAGAGAGGTCTCAAGAGAGAGTTGAGACTTGTTACAGTCCAGCCTTTGTAAACACTTGTATAGACATACAGATTAATAGAAAAGCAATTTTTCCTGCATACTGTGTGTTTTGATGTTTACATGTTTTTATGCATTTCATGTTTTAAATGCATAACTGGTGAAGTAATTCAAGAGTTTCAATTTCTTCCTGTCTTGGAGTTTCCGAGTGCAAGGAGTGCACATAGTTCACAAGGTGTGCATTAATAGAGGTGAGACAACCTCAAGAAAGCTCAAGAGGGATAGCGTTGATCCTTCATCAGCAGAGGTGCAAGGAGTGCACAGGAAGGAACTTTGTCTCGAGTTCAGGGAAGGCAGAATTACTGAAGGTTCTATAGAGCTCTGCCAGGAGGGGATTGAGAGAGTGCATAGAGTGCACTAGAGAACTCTTTCGGGTTCTGAGAATAAGGATAAGTGTTACAGGAAAGACGCTCACAGAGTTGTAGAATACTCTGTTGGTTCAACAAGGAGTGCTCAAGCAGGAGGCTGCCAAGAGGGCATCAAGTTTCCCTTTGAAGGAAAAGACGAGGGTTGAGACCCTTAGAGATTGAGCAAGTTTCACAAACTCAGAAGGAACAACATTCCTAGAACACAGGGGGGTGCCAAGGTTACAGGATTCAAAGCAGAGACAAAGGCCGAGGCCTTTTGGAGAAAGAAATCTTCCAAGTGAAAGGAAGAAGGGCATGCTGAAGGTAGAGAAAAATTGTCGTTAGATCAACTGGAGGGGCGAGATCTGGGGCATTGAAGTCTATGTCCAGATGCACACAGGAAAACGCACAAGGAAGAGAAACAGATCTGGGTCGTCAGATCTAGTGCAGAAGGACCGATAGCCATCGGGTCCAGAGGAAGGCGCACCGAGTTTAACCTCTGGGAGGTCGCGCAGGAGAAGAGCTAGAACGGGTGGTGGAAACACTTCATGGAGAAGTGAAAAATCCTGTGGGCCGTTGGATCTCACAGAGCAACAAGGGGATAGATCATTTCGGGAATTCGAGGTTCATAAGTTTGGATCACCGGCCAAAATCCTTGGTCGCTCTAACTCCCGAATCGTGAAAGGGATATCAAGTGTGAAATCGAACGGTGGGAACACTCCGTGGAGAAGCATCGAAGACCCAAGAGCCATCAGATCTTGTAAAGGAGTAAGGGGGTTAAGGTGAGTCCCTTTACAATCACCCATAAGCTCAGGAGAGATAGGGGTCGTTGGATCCAATCCAACGAGATTCATCAGATCTTGCGCGAATTCGCATTTTAGGAATTCAGGGATTCGGACACCGGTAGATCGAGAGTGAAGAGTCACCGAAATCGTGAAAGGACCAGGACCGTCCATCAAGGAGGACATGTGGCGAGCAGTCAAGATTTCGGGGAAATCTCTGAAAGGATGTGGGTCGTCGATCCAGTGGGATCATAGCCATTGGTTCAAGAGGGATATGGACCGTTGATCTCTCAGCAGAGATATTTCGGTACTTTGGGAACTGGGGATTCGAAAGACAAAGAACAGGGGGAATGCTTGCATCCCAGTTTCCCGAATCACGAAAGCCGGTAGCGCTTTAACGTTAAGCCATTTTCAGCATTTCGGAAACCGGGAGTTCAGGAGTGAAGGAGTCATGAGACGTGGAGTCCCAACTCGCGAAATCATGAAATCTCAAAATCATTCAGAGGAATAGTACGAGCCAAAGCCCATTAAGCCTTTTTCAGCATTTAGGGGTCCGGGAGTTCGAAGGAACTAGATTTGTTGCAGCCGAAATTGTGAAATCACGAAACATGAAAACCCAAAAGCATTTGGAGGCTAAGGGAGGACCCAGGGTCATTAATCCCTTTTCAGCGTTTCGGGGACTGGGAGTTCGAGGGATAAGGAGCCTGTGAGATCTCGCATGCAGGAGTCTCGAAACCCTGAAACGTGAAAGGTGTGTTGGTTCAAAACAGAGAAGAGCGTCGAAAGTTGAGCACATGCATAGGTTTTCTCAAAGCTCATGCCAGAGGATAAAGGGACCTGTGGATTCGTTCAAAGGGTTCTAGCAGGAGCCGAAGAGCCATTTCAACTCAGGGAAGAGAGTGATCCAGAGACCGGGAGGTTGCAGAACCCTGTTGAGGTGGGGGGGTCTGCACCAAGTGGTATCAGAGCAGATTTTTGTCTATAGATTTCAGACAAAACAGAAAGAGGAGACTGTTACTTTGTTCACAGACAAAGGAGAGATGGTGGGAGAAATTCTAGTAACATCAAGTGGAATCAGAAGCAAAGATTCATCTATATACAATAGGTGAAAGAAGCAGGGTGTTAAGGCTCTGTGGTGATTGTTGCAAGGTGTGCAGCAAATGATAGACAGACAGGTGAGCTGTAGGAGGACATGGAGATGCTCTCAGACGTAGAGTGATCCATACGCTTTGCAGGAGGACAAGTGAAAGATGGAAATGGCTATTGAAGGCCATGAGCGTGGTGGAAGAGAAGACCACCGGCAGAAAACCAAGGTAGAGGTTGACAAGGAACTCACTGAGATAAGAGCGAGAATAGAGCAGCTTACATTAATAATGCAGCATAATGCAGAAGCACGTTGGGTGTATGAATGGCCCATAAAGAAGAGGGTGAAGTGGCCAGTCGAGGAGTTGTTGGCAAAAAGAAAACAAAGGCTGTTGACAATATGGCTGAGGTATGATGAAAGACTCAATGACACAGAGTTGGTTTTCATCTGTGAGCTAGAAGTTGGAGAAACCCTCAGTGATGAGGAAGAGAGATCAGTTTGAGGTCTCATAAACTGCCAGGAGGGCAGAGATGAATTTTCCAATTGCCAGGTGGGAAATGAAATGAGATCATTGGAGGATCTCATAGACTGTCAGGAGGACAACCATGGAAATTCATATTGCCATGTGGGCAATGGTATGAGATTAATAGAGGATCTCATAAACTGTCAGGTGGGAAGAAGTGAACTTTTGAGTTTCCAAGTGGGCAATGGGAAGAGATTATCAGAAGGTCTCGCATACTACCAAGGGAGCAGTGGTGAAAGTTCAGATTGCCAAGTGGGCAATGAGATGGGATCACTAGATCTCATAAACTGCCAAGTGGGCAGCAGAAAATTCCCAAATTGTCAGGTGGGCAGGGGAAAAGAAGTGAGACTGTCTGAAATTCTCAGGGACTCAGGAGTGAGTTTAGGTCAGCAAGGAGTGTTGATAAGTGAAGATTCATGTGGTTTTGCAGAGCATGTGAATGAATATGATGACAAGTTAAAAACTTGCACCATCCAGAAGGAGGATCAGAAGAGCATTATGATGATTGGGGGAATTTGGGTATTCGTACCAGATAGCCCAATTGAGGCAAGAGAATGTGTTGTGGATGCAACAACAGAAGGAGGATAGCCAACAAAGATTGTCAAATAAGAGGAAGAAGTGGAGCAGACACTGATATTTTCCCAAGGAGAAGAAGAAGAGCATTCAACTGAGTTGCTCAAAATTTTTATCCAGGAAGATGAAACATAAATTATTGCAACACTGGAGTCTGCAACAGAAGAGGGAGAAAACAACATGGATTTTGCTGATTTGTATGAAGAATTGGAATCCCTAGAGAAGAGAGTGATGGTGCAAAGTTTTCACATCCGACAAGCCAAGATGGAAGAAGCTGGAAGTATGCCAGCAAGCGAAATGGCAGCAACAGAACTGCCACAAGAAGATGTTGAGAAGCAGTTCAGTGAGGATATTGCAGAGCTGGAATTTGCAGTAGAGTGGCCACTTAGTGCCACAAAGAGAGATAAAGATAGCAGGGGAGATTGAGCAGATCTTCCCATTGAGAAGATAGAAGTGCAACAGAGAAGACTGCATACAAAGAGCCAACCACTGGAGCAGCTGGACGAGGTAATTGAAGAAATCAGAAGGTTGATGTTGATTTCAGCAACAGAGACTGCCAGCAATGAGAAGCTGAGCAGAAGAGAGCCTGCAAGAGTAGTAGGACAGCAGTAGTAGCAACAGCGAAGCAGAGGAGCAGATGGACAACTCCAAGGGAAAGTTTGGGATCCAAGTGGATTTCAACACTCGAGAAGAGGATCTCATGATCAGGAGATCATGATTTTTCCAGCTAAGGAGTATGATGCAGGAGCATCGCTCCATGTCAGCAGCGTGCTAGCCAACCAGCAAATCCATCATGCATTTAATGGAGAAAGGGAGAGGCGCAACCCTCTCAATTTTGAAATTCGAAATTTCAATAAATGTTGTAAGAATTTTAATGCCAGACCACACCTTTGTACAGGTAGTGGTTGAGGTTTCCTTTAATGGTTACCTATAGCTAAGTCCAGATCAGTCAAGTCTGTGACATCCATTTATGTAATGTAGCCGTAGGGACCGCTCTGTGATAGTGATAGCTCAGAGACGGTGTTTGAGGATAAGCTCATGGGAGCCCTCATTTTGTAAAAAAAGAGAAATTAGAGTAGAGAGTTAGGAGGAGAGACTAGAGAAGAGAGGTCTCGAGAGAGAGTTGAGACTTGTTATAGTCTAGCCTTTGTAAACACTTGTATAGACATACAGATTAATAGAAAAACAGTTTTTCCTGCATACTGTGTGTTTTGATGTTTACATGTTTTTATGCATTTCATGTTTTAAATGCATAACTCATGAAGTAATTCAGGAGTTTCAATTTCTTCCTGTCTTGGAGTTTCCGAGTGCAAGGAGTGCACATAGTTCGCAAGGTGTGCATTGACAGAGGTGAGACAACCTCAGGAAATATCAAGAGGGATAGCGTTGAACCTTCATCAGCAGAGGTGCAAGGAGTTCACAGGAAGGAACTCTGTCTCGAGTTCAGGGAAGGCAGAATTACTGAAGGTTTTGTAGAGCTCTACCAGGAGGGCATTGAGCGAGTGCATAGAGTGCACCAGAGAACTCTTTCGGGTTCTGAGAAGAAGGATAAGTGTTACAGGAAAGATGCTCACAGAGTTGTAGAATACTTTGTTGGTTTAGCAAGGAGTGCTCGAGCATGAGGTTTCCAAGAAGGCATCAAGTTTCCCTTTGAAGCAAAAGATGAAGGCCGAGACCCTTAGAGATTGAGCAAGTTTCACAAGCTCAAGAAGAACAACGTTCCTAGAATGCAGGCAGGAGCCAAGGTTACAGGCTTCGTAGCAGAGACAAAGGCCGAGGCCTTTTGGAGAAAGAAATCTTCCAAGTGAAAGGAAGAAGGGCATGCTCAAGGTAGAGCACAATTGTCGTTAGATCAGTTGGAGGGGTGAGATTTGGGGCGTTGAATTCTACGTCCAGACACACGCAGGAAAGCGCACAAGGAAGAGAAACAGATATGGGCCATCAGATCTAGTGCAAAAGAACCGATAGCCATCGGGTCCGGAGGAAGGCGCATGGAGTTTAACCTATGGGAGGTCACGCAGGAGAAGAGCTGGAACGGGCGGTGGAGACACTTCGTGGAGAAGTGCAAAATCTCGTGGGCCGTTGGATCTCGCAGAGCAGCGAGGGGATAGATCATTTCGGGAATTCGGGGTTCATAAGTTTGGAGCACCAACCAAAATCCTTAGTCACTCTAACTCCCGAATCGTGAAATGGATATCAAGTGTGAAATTGAACGGCGGGAGCACTCCGTGGAGAAGTGTCGAAGACCCGAGAGCCATCGGATGTTGTAAATGAGTAAGGGGGTTAAGGAGAGTCCCTTTAAAATCACCCATAAGCTCAGGAGAGATAGGGGCCGTTGGATCCAATCCAACGAGAGTCGTAGGATCTTGCATGAATTTGCATTTCAGGAATTCAAGGATTTAGACACCGGGAGATCGAGAGTGAAGAGTCACCGAAATCGCGAAAGGACCAGGACCGTCCATCAAGGAGGACACGTGGAGAGCAGTCAAGATTTCGGGGAAATCTCCAAAAGGATGTGGATCGTTGATCCAGTGGGATCATAGCCATTGGTTCAAGAGGGGTATGGACCATTGATCCCTCAGCAGAGATATTTTGGTACTTCAGGAACCAGGGATTCGAAAGACAAAGAATAGGGGGAACGCTTGCATCACAGTTTCCCGAATCGTGAAAGCCTATAGCGCTTTGACGTTAAGCCCTTTTCATCATTTCAGCAACCAGGAGTTCAAGAGTGAAGGAGTCGTGAGACGTGGAGTCCCGACTCACGAAATCACAAAATCCTGAAAGCATTCGGAGGAATAGTATGATCCAAAGTTCGTTAAGCCCTTTTCGGCATTTCGGGGTCCGGGAGTTCGAAGGACCTAGAATCGTTGCAGCTGGAATTGCGAAACATGAAAACCCAAAAGCATTCGAAGGCTAAGGGAGGACCTAGGGTCGTTAATCTCTTTTCGGCGTTTCGGCGACCAGGAGTTGGAGGGATAAGGATCCTGTGAGAGCTCGCATGCAGGAGTCCCGAAACCCTGAAACGCGAAAGGTGTGTTGGTTCAGAACAGAGAAGAGTGTCGAAAGTTGAGCGCATGCATAGGTTTTCTCAAAGCCTATGCCAGAGGACAAACGGAGTTGTGGATTCATTCAAAGGGTTCCAGCAGGAGCCGAAGAGCCATTTCGGCTAAGGGAAGAGAGCGATCCAGAGACCGAGAGGTTGCAGAACCCTACTGAGGTGGGGGGGTCTGCACCAATAAGGCTTGAGAGTCCACTAAGAATGGTCTTGAGAGCCAATGCATCATTCTTCTTTCCTTCCCTTTGAGCTGCAATCTTTGACTTGTTCTTCAAGGGAACCGATCCACCAATGGTTGCATTCCAAATAACTTCTCCCATTGTCTTCAAATGTATTCTCATCTCTATTCTCCAAGTAGAATAGTTTTCCTCATCAAGGATTGGTATTTCATC
>SNQJ01S0072010.1:37150-47501 GCA_010110895.2 Picea sitchensis | reverse complement strand
TTTCCCAAAACTCCTAAGTTAACAATCACCATTAACTCATTACTTTCATTTATAACTAGTTAAATGTCAACACATATCAGCAACATATATCAACAATATATCATCAACAAGTCATCACCATAAGGAACACAAAGAACACAAGATGTATGTACAATTTTATTTTTATTACGGACTACAATCCTTAGGGCTTTTCAGCAACAATTGAATAGAGTACAACTCTACAAGAGAACCAGATCTATAATGAAAGACTAATCTTACATCCTCAACACCAACTGAGATGAGGAAACAATCCTCAACAGATATCAATCTGTACCATAAACAAGTGCATCAACCATGCACCAACCTGTTCCAAACAACATGTAATCAACCTGTACCATAAAGAAGTGCATCCAACCATGTACCAAGTATATACCAATCATGTTTCAACTACTCATAAACAATGACTCATCAATATGTACTAACATCATCAACTATACACCTCATGTATGTGCCAACTCATCAACTGCTTGTCTCAACCATGACTAGTTTTGGATTAGTCAACAACCCTAACTTGAAATAATCATAACTTTGTACATGTAATGAATAAAGATATGAAAATAATACACAATGTTCTTTAGTGTGTTTTATACAATTATTTCAGGTGTCACTATTTGGAACCTCTCAAAAAAGGAGTTATAGAAAAAATGGCATACCTTGCTTAATTTTGGCTTATTCTAGAGAGAGACCTTGTAGAGCGTTCCTTGCACAGAATATTTGTTGAATAGATCTGAAACTATTGCACAGAATAAAAAAGAATATAATATAACCAACACAATTGGTCTCATTGAATTTGGATCTATTATGAAGACGTTATGACGTTTTTACCCGAAACACCTGTTTTAGACTAGTTTCAGGACTAGCCACAAACCCTATTTTCCGTGGAGTGTATCTCCAAAAATGCAATGACCCACAAGATGAATTTTTTACCATAGATGCTTGGATATGTTTCATCAATGTAATATCAATATCACGGTCTTAATCATTATATAAAAAAAGTTATTATGAAAATGGTGAGATGATCTACAAAAAGGATGATCTACAAGAGACCATTGCTATCTTATTTATACTTTCATCCTCTAGGTCACTTAACCCATTTTTAGGTCACTTAACCCATTTCTAGGTCACTTAACTTATTTTCCTTATTTTAGGGTTAACCACTTTCCATAAATAGAAAGTTCTCCAATACTTTATCATTTAAATATTCCTTCTTGATTTTGTCACCATACTTTACCATTTCTTGATTTTGCCACTTCTCTTTATTATTTAAATAATCCACCTTGACTTTGTCAGTTTACTTAATGATTTCTTCTTTGACCCATTTTTAGGTCACTTAACCCATTTCTAAGTCACTTAACCTATTTTCCTTTTTTTAGGGTTAACCATTTTCCATAAATAGAAATTTCTCCAATACTTTATCATTTAAATATTCCTTCTTGATTTTGTCACCTTACTTTATCATTTCTTGATGTTGTCACTTCTCTTTATTATTTAAATAATGATTTCTTCTTTTAGTTCACTTTGACATCTTTGACCTTGGGGGCTTCAAGCCTTCATGTGGGGGTCCTTCGTCTTCGTAAGGCATTCCACATACCACCGAAAATGGCATAAAAAGAACTATCCATCTAGGATAGTTTCACCAACAATTTCCTTGATCTTCATCTCATTATTCCACATACAAGCATGGGTCCTCCAACCATTCTTCTAGGATAAATCAATCCGCAAAGCATATTCACGTGAGTTATCCTATACATTTTTCCAACAATAATGAGTCATATATAAATTTTTCCAACAATTCATCATATACCAATGAAACCACATCGATCCATCTTCATCATGTATCAATGACAACTGATGCAGGAGCATCACTCCCAAGCCATCCATGCACCAACCAGCCAGCACACTCAGCGCATTCAAGGGAGAGAGGTGCCAGCCCTCTCTTATTTTGAATTTGAATTAAGGGCATTTAATATTTGTAAGGTTGTTAGAGCCAAAAGTTCGTGCCTATATGCAGGCTTTAGATGTAAATAGCCTTTAATGGTTGTAAGGCTGGGATCTAGATCCGATCTAGACTAGATAGCCATTAATTGTAAAATTCAATTGTAAATTGAATAGAGTAGGTAGCTTGGAGGGAAGACCTTGAAGAGCCCCTCATGTAAGATATTTTTGAGATCTCATTTTGGAGTAGAGGTAGAGGTAGAAGCAGAAGAGAGAGTTAGTTAGAGATCTACGTGAGAAGAGCAGATAGAGAAGGAGCCAAGACTCTGTCAAAGTCTGAGCTCAAGAACACCTTGTAAAGGAGGCATTTCATATTAATATAAAGAGCAGATTTTCCTGCATGAGTTTATGTGTGTCTTTATGTGTACATGAATGTCTTCATGTGTTCTTTATAAATGTTGTAGATGTATGTTAGGTATGCATTTGCAGGTACAGATAGGTTCTGCTATCTGTGACCTCTTTGACTTCAGGTTCGGGGATATTTGAGGCGTCATGCCAAGAGGGTGTGATAGAACATTGTGGGTTCTGAAAGCCAGTGCATAGATGCACTTCTGAATTATGCGGATTCAGACAAGGACGTGCCAAAAGGGCGCACCAACCGAAGTCATTGGCTCAAGGAGGAACCTCAAGGTTGTTGAATACCTTGGAGGTGAAGACTGTGCAGAGGAGGACACAGTAGAAGACAAGATCACTGAAGGTTCTGTAGAGCTCTGCCAGGAGGGCATTGAGCGTGTGTGTAGAAGTCACAAGGAGAGAACTCTTTTTTGAGTTCCAAGGGGAAATCAAAATCACTGAGGATTTTGGAAGCTCTGCCAGGAGGGCATTGAGCAGGTACTAGAGTGCACAAGATAACTCTATCTTGAGTTCATAAAGAAGACAGAACTTTGAACGTTCTATAGATCTCTGCCAGGAGGGTATTGAGTGAGTGCAATAGTGCATAGAAGAACTCTTTTGAGTTCAAATAGGAGAAGTGTCAGGAAGAAGACCTTCACAGGGTTGTTGAACACCCTGCAGGCTTAGCAAGGAGTGCTTGAGCAGGAAGTTTCCAGAGGGCATTTCCATCCTTTCAAGGAGAGAAAGGGACAGATACTTTAGAGGTCTGAGCAATATAAAAGCTCAAGATAGATAGCACCTTCAGGTGTGCAGAGACCCTATAGGAATCACAAAGATCGAAGAAACCTTTCAAGGTTTCAGAGAAGACAAGCTCAGGATGAAAAGTACCTTTATGCACAAGAGCGACAGCTGCAAGGAGAGAATAAGTCGAAGAATCCTTCGAGGATTCAAAGAGGACAAATCTCAGGAGGGAGAGTTCTTTCATACACAGAGCCCTGCAAGTGAATCGCAGAGGCTGAAAGAGACCCTTTGGAGGGTTTGAGTCCGAGGAAGCTCAGGAGGAAAAGTGTTTTCAAAGAACGCGAATAAAAGCCGAAGTCACAGGCTTTGTAGCAGGAAGAAAAGGTCGAGGCCTTTGATAAGTTGAATTCTTCCAAGTTTCGGGAAGAAATAGAGCACTCACAAGGAGGGAAGCACAACTACCGTCGGATCAGGCGAGGATAAGATCTGGACCGTTGAAGTTTCACGTCCAGGAAGTAGCAGGAGAGCGCAGCGGAAAAGAGTAGATCTAGGCCGTTAGATCTAGCTCATATAGCCGATAGCCATTGGATCTATTGAAAGGAGCACGAGGTTTAAACCCTCGCAAGCAGAGGAGAGAACCTGAAAAATCCCGAAATGGCAGAGGCATTGGGATTTTGGGGTTTGAAACTTCAGAGGCTTCGAGGATAGGAGACTGGGAGACTAGAGGTCATGGGTCGCAAAGTCCCAAAGACATCAGGAATGTCCATCTGCAGAGGACATGTGTCATGAGATCCTCACATTTCAGGGATTCGGGCATCGAAGGGGTGAACAAAGAAGTCTTTCGGCTTCGCGACTTGCGAAGTCCCGAAGAGATCAGATTCGTCCATCTTTGGAGGACACGTGGTGTGATCAGGGGAACTCATAGGACTAGGGATCAGGATCATCTCGTGGATTCAATTATCGTGAGCTGGAAGGCAGAGGCCTTTGCTCTGCAAAATCCCGAGCCACGAGATCGGGATGAGATCTGAACCGTTGATCAGGGAAGAAGGAGAGCTATAGGATCTAGCATCTTGATACCTTTAATATTGGAGATTTCTGAGATTTCAGGAATCATTTTTCGACTGTGGAAGTTGCGAGTAGCGAGAGGTGCTAGCGGTTAGCCCTAGCCTACAGTTGTATGTAGAGGGCGCCAAGGAGAAGGGCCATACCCATATCGCAATCTCGGGTATCAGAGGTTTGAAGAAGGAAGAGTCGATGGTCTTCGACTCATGAACTCGTGAATTGCGAGTTGTGAAAGGCGCTTGTGCCAAGGGCAGTTGTGATCGCGTGAGGGTGAAGCTCGTGCCTAGTGCTTTTTCGCATAGGTGGAGTTTTCGAAGGACCTGTGGATTCGCTGAAGGTTCCAGAGGGGATCAAAGGAGCTACTTCGGCTCAAGGGAAGTTTAGAATGATCCTGCGCGGATCTTGGCCTGAGGCTCGGGGTCTGCAGCATTTTTGGTATCAGAGTTGACTCTGTTTGTATATTGCAGACGGAGGAAGCAGGAGAAAAAAAAAAAGAGCACTCTGATATACATCAGTTTGGTATCATAGGAAGGTAGAGTATTGAGACTTTGTGGTTATTGTTGCAAGTATGTAGTAGTCAAGAAGACAGTCTGGTCGACTATAGGAGAAGCTGGAAGCACTCAGGGTTGCAGAGTGATAGAAATAGATTTGCCAGGAGGGAAAATTGAAGGTAGGAATATGACTACTGAAGGCCATAGATGCGATGGAAAGAAGATCCATCAACAGTTGAGCAAAGCTGAGATGGATAAAGAACTCGTCGAGATCAGAGCGAGGATGGAGGAACTTGCATTGCGGATGTAGCAGGATGCAAGATCAATATGGGTATACGAATGGCCCATGAAGGCGAAGGTAAAATGGTCGATTCAGGAATTGGTGGCCAAAAGACAGCAAATGTTGTTAAAGAAATGGTTGAGGCATGCTGAAAGCCTCAGAGATGATGAAAAGGAGATGGTTCAGGTATGTGAACCAGAGGCTAGGAGAAATCTCAGTGATGTTGAGGATGACATGAGATCAGTTGAAGATCTCAAGGATTTCCAAGAGGGCAATGAGATGAGGTCGTTGCGGGATCTCACGGACTGTCAAGAGGACAACAAAGGAATTTCATATTTCTAGGAGGGCAATGAGATGAGATCCGAGGATCTCATAGACTGCCAAGAGGGCAACAGAGAAATCCCATATTTTCGGGAGGGCAAGGGAGATTATATGATCTCAGAGATGAGTTCATATCAGTGAGAAAAACTGACAAAGAAGGAGGATCAGAATTGTTCTCTGATCATTGGAGGAATTCGAATATTCCTGCCACATCACCCAGGGGCGGAAAAATTATGTGTTGTTGAAGTAAGAACAGAGGAAAGACAGCTAGCAGAGACTGTCATGGAAGAAGAATTGGAGCAGATATCAAAAGTTGCCCTAGCAGAAGAAGGAAATGAGCATTCTGAGGAATGACTCAAATTTTTCAGCCAGGAAGATGAAATGACTGCAGCACTGAAGCTTACAGCAGGAGAAAAAGAAGAGGAAGCAGACAACATAGATTTTGCTGAGTTGTATCAAGACTCGTAGGGATGATTTTAAGGATGGAAATTTATTTTAAAATGTAGAAACCTTGGCGAATCTTACTAATCCTTCATATGCCAACTATACAATGTTTGGCAATATTTTTGTAAAAATATTCAAATTTCTAAGGATTTTATACAGTTTGTATAATATTTTGGTGATTTTTGAGGTAAAATAATTTTATCCTATAAAATTTGGGCGAATCATTTTTAGAATAGTGAATCTTCTTTTGGGAAAAACCTTGTAAAATTAGCCCAGGAGCGAAATTTAGCCCCTAAAATCATCCCTAAGATTCAAGAGTTTGAAGCCCTGGAGAGAAGGGTGAAGGTGCAGGGCATGCACATCCAATAGATCAGGTTGCAAGCATATGAAGGTGAATTCCAGTCTGAGGAGCAGCTGGAGAGAGCTGGAGATACACTAGCAGGAGAGATGGCAGCAGTAGCACTGTCACAGGGAGAAGCTGAGCAGCAACTCAGTAATGAGATTGCAGAATTGGAATCTGCCATAGAGTGGCAAGTTAAGACCACAAGAGGTGGAGGAGATGGCATGGGGGATCATGATGATCTACCCATTTGCAGAAAAGAACTACAGCCAAGGAGACTGCATGAACAGAGCCAGCCATTACAACAGCTGGACGAAATGATCGAGCAAATCAGGAAGCTGATGTTGAAGTCAGCACAAGAGACTCCCAGCAGGGAGAAGCTGAGCAGAAGGGAGACAACAAAGCAGCAGAAGCAGCAGCAGCATAGAGATGGAACAAAGGAACGACTCCAAAGACTTGTTTGGGATCCAGGAGGATTTCAATAGCTAGGGTGGAGAGCTCATGACCGGGAGCTCATGAATTTTCGCAGCAGAGGAGTATGATGCAGGAGCATCGCTCCCAAGCCAGCCAGCCCACTCAGTGCACTCAAGGAAGAGAGGCGCCAGCCCTCTCTTATTTTGAATTTGAATTAAGGGAATTTAATATTTGTAAGGTTGTTAGAGCCAAAAAGTCGTGCCTATATGCAAGCTTTAGATGTAAATAGCCTTGAATGGTTGTAAGGCTGGGATCTAGATCCGATCTGGACTAGACAACCATTAATTGTAAAATTCAATTGTAAATTGAATAGAGTAGGTAGCTTGGAGGGAAGAGCTCGAAGAGCCCCTCATGTAAGAGAGTTTTGAGATCTCATTTTGGAGTAGAGGTAGAGGTAGAAGAAGAAGAGAGAGTCAGTTAGAGATTTGCGTGAGAAGAGAAGATAGAGAAAGAGTCGAGACTCTGTCAAAGTCTGAGCTCAAGAACACCTTGTAAAGGAGGCATTTCATATTAATATAAAGAGCAGATTTTCCTGCATGAGTTTCTGTGTGTCTTTATCTGTTCTTTATATATGTTGTAGATATATGTTAGGTATGCATTTGCAAGGATAGATAGGTTTTTCTATCTATGGACTCTTTGACTTTAGGTTCGAGGATCTTTGAGGCTTCATGCCAAGAGGGTGTGACAGAACGTTGCGGGTTTTGAAAGCCAGTGCATAGATGCACTTCTGAATTCTGCGGATTCAGACAAGGACGTGCCAAGAGGGTGCACCAACCGAAGTCATTGGCTCAAGGAGGAACCTCAAGGTTGTTGAATACCTTGGAGGTGAAGACTGTGTAGAGGAGGACACAATAGAAGACAAGATCATTGAAGGTTTTGTAGAGCTCTACCAGGAGGGCATTCAACGCATGTGTAGAAGTCACAAGGAGAAAACTCTTGTTTCAATTCTAAGGGGAAATCAGAATCACCAAGGATTATGGAAGCTCTGTCAGGAGGGAATTGAGAAGGTACTAGAGTGCACATGAGAACTCTATCTTGAGTTCAGAAAGAAGACAAAACTCTGAACGTTCTATAGAGATCTGCCAGGAGGGAATTGAGTGAGTGCAATAGTGCACAAAAGAACTATTTTGAGTTCAAACAGGAGAAGTGTAAGGAAGAAGACCTTCACAGGGTAGATGAACACCCTGCAGGCTTAGCAAGGAGTGCTTGAGCAGGAAGTTTCCAAAGGGCATTTACATCCTTTCAAGGAGAGAAAGGGATAGAGACTTTAGAGGTTTGAGCAATAGAAAAGATCAGGACAGATAGCACCTTCGGGTGTGCAGAGACCCTGTAGGAATCACAGAGATTGAAGAAACCTTTCAAGGTTTTAGAGAAGTGAAGCTCAGGAGGAAAAGTGCATTTGTGCACAAGAGCGACAGCTGGAAGGAGCACAAAAGTCGAAGAATCCTTCGAGGATTCAAAGAGGACAAAGCTCAGGAGGGAGAGTTCTTTCATACACAGAGCCCTGCAAGTGAATCGCAGAGGCTGAAAGAGACCCTTTGGAGGGTTTGAGTCTGAGGAAGCTCAGGAGGAAAAGTGTTTTCAAAGAACGCGGATAAAAGTCGAAGTCACAGGATTTGTAGCAGGAAGCAAAGGTCAAGGCCTTTGATAAGTTGAATTCTTCCAAGGTTCGGGAATAAATACAGCACTAACAAGGAGGGAAGCACAAATGTCGTCGGATCAGGCGAGGATACGATCTAGACCGTTGAAGTTTCACGTCCAAGAAGCAGCAGGAGAGCACAACGAAAAAGAGTAGATATGGGCCGTTAGATATAGCTCATACAACCGATAGCCATTGGATCTGTTGAAAGGAGCATGAGGTTTAAACCCTCGCAAGCAGAGAAGAGAACCTGAAAAGTCTCGAAACAGCAAAGGCATCAGAATTTCGGGGTTTGTAACTTCAAAGGTTCCGAGGACAGGAGACCGGGAGACTAGAGGTCACGGGTCTCGAAGTCTCGAAGACATCAGGACCATCCATCTGGAGAGGACATGTGTCACGAGATCCTCACATTTCAGGGATTCGTGCATCGAAGGGGTGAACAGAGAAGTCTTTCGGCTTCGTGACTTGCGAAGTCCCGAAGAGATCAAAGTTGTCAATCTTTGGAGGACACGTGGCGTGATCAGGGGAACTCGGAGGACCAGGGATCATGATCATCTCGTGGATTCGATTATCGTGAGCTGGAAGGCAGAGGCCTTTGCTCTGCAAAATCCTGAGCCGCGAGATCGCGATGAGATCTGAACCATTGATCAGGGGAGAAGGAGAGTCGTAGGATCTGGTGTCTTGATACCTCGCATATAGAAGATTTTGGATATTTGAGGAATCATTTTTCAACTGTGGAAGTCGCGAGTAGCGAGAGGTGCTAGCAGTTAGCCCTAGCCTACAGTTGTATGTAGAGGGCGCCAAGGAGAAGGGCCATACCTGTATCACAATCTCGGGTATCGGAGGTTTGAAGAAGGAAGAGTCAAGGGTCTTCGATTCACGAACTCACGAATTGTGAGTTGTGAAAGGCGCTTGTGCCAAGGGTAGTTGTGATCACGTGAGGGTGAAGCCCGCGCCTAGTGCTTGTTCGCACAGGTGGAGTTTCTGAAGGACTTTTGGATTCGCTGAAGATTCCAGAGGGGATCAAAGGAGCTACTTCGGCTCAAGGGAAGTTTAGAACGATCCTGCGCGGATCTTGGCCCGAGGGTCGGGGTTTGCAGCAACAACTCATTGATCCATCTTCATCATATCAATGACAACTCATTGATCCATCTTCATCTATGCATTCTCATCAAGGAAAATACATATTACATTACATCAATCATCAATCAATCAATCATTTGGCATCAATCAATCACTTGACATCAATCAATGACATCAACCAATCAAACCATTGGCATCAATGACAACATGATCCAACATATATCACATCATGTGAGGCATGTAACAAAGCAGTATGGCTGAGGAAGTTGATTTCAGAATTATTTGATCAGGTACCAGATTCGACCGTAATATATTGTGACAATCAGAGTTGTATAAGGCTATCAAAACACCCAGTGTTTCATGATAGGTCGAAACATATTGAGATCAATTACTGCTTTATTTGTGATAGGGTCCAGGAAGGATAAGTTAAACTCGAGTATATCTCCACAAATGAGCAGGTAGTAGACATTTTGACAAAGCCTTTGTCCAGGATAAAGTTTGCGTACTTAAGGGACAAGATGGGGCTTGTGGGGATAAATCCCTTAGCAAAAAGGGAAGATATGGATCCCCAGGTTCGGAGGGAGCACTGATATATATTATTGATTAATGGGAAGTTCCTTTCTAGTTCGGAAAGTGGTTTGAGATTTCTGACGAACAAGAATTTTCTAGTTCGAAAAATGGTCCAGATTGGATAGTCATTTTCATAATGAAAATGTTATGTTAGATTGTTGATGTACCATAGGAAATGATTCCCCTTGTGTCTAGTGTGGGGGAATGGTATACGAAAATCATTCTTCTTGGTATTCTGTTAAGAACCTGAATAGATCTACCAATATAGTAACCACAAATACTGAATACACAATAGATCCACAAAGCAAGATAGAAGAAACCACACTATATTATTACCAAACCCTTAAGGTAGGGCAACACCATACAAGGGATCCTCTCCTGTTCACTTGCCTCTTCGAGGGGGCATCCTCGTATTGAGCTACCGCTCCAAATACACTAATTCTCTTCATGTCTCATTACATTGCTTGAACCTCTTTATATAGTGCTACCATCACCTAAGAACATTCTAGAGGAGGAATCTTCCAGAAGTAGAACCTTCT
>SNQJ01S0072009.1:51484-66048 GCA_010110895.2 Picea sitchensis | reverse complement strand
GAATTGCAAAATGCACTTCAAAGAACTACAAAATTATCTCATCATTGATGAACTTCAAATTTTCCTCATTGCCAAACTTCGCAATTCTTCAACGAACTTCAAATTCTCCTCATCGTTGAACTTCAAAATTCTTCGATGAACTTAAAATTCTCCTCATCGTCGAACTTCAAAATTCTTCGACAAACTTCAAATTCTCCTCATCCCCAAACTTCAAAATTATTTTGCGAACTTTAAATTCTCCTCATCGTTGAACTTTGAATTTCTTCAATGAACTTCAAATTTTCCTCATCGCTGAACTTTGAAATTCTTTGGTGAACTTCAGATTGTCCTCATTGTTGAACTTCAAAATTCTTTGGAAAACTTCAATTTTTTCACATCAATGAACTTGTTTAGCTTATAAATATTTGACCAAATCGACAATGAATCTGGACCATTAATTCCAAGATCAAATGCAATCTAGGTCATTGGTGGTATACGTAATTTTCAAAAGGGAATTTTAGACAAGACCGCCATGAAATCTCTCAACTTATCTTCCCATGGTCGATTTCAACCCCGCACCCATCAAATTCATGCTAGTATTCGTTAATTTGTCATCCCCAAATGAAATTAGACTCTTGATTTTGCCCATAAATTGGGGATTTCGCTCCAAATTTACCATTTTCCCTAAATTCAACATAGAGTGAAAGTCTACTACAACCAATTTGTCAAATCTACATTGGACTTTGACCCATACGGGTCCGATGTTAAAACCTTCACTCTGATAACAAATTGTAAGATACCTATATCCCATGTTGGGCATATCACTAAACCAAATCGAAACAACACAACTCTGATACCATTTTAAAATGCATGCATACTTGCAACATGTTAAAAATGACTCATGCTCGGAGTCTTGAGACTTTGTGATCTCCAACATGCCTACTAGAGCATTCAATACTTTCTTTGATTGTCCATATACAATACAATTAATTCAATATAGATGTGATGACAAGAAAAGCTCACCATTCTGCCCATAAGCTCATTAACCCTCTTAAAAATATGATCCAAAGCCAAATTTAAATTTCTTCTTTGATCCAAAATCTAGTTGATCACAAGCTTAGAATCCACGAAGATCTAAATATCTTAAACCCCTCTTTCCATGATAATATCCACTAATAATAAGATATCCTTCACCTCTGCCAATTGATTGGAACTGAACCCTAATCCATAGGAAAAAATAAAGAATGTTGATCGGAAATAAATGGAACTCCACTAACTCTATATTTCCTTAGATTACAATCAAAGAACCCCCAAGACCTAGATTCATCCCTCTAGACCTACTTGATCACCCGTGCTCCGCTAACTTTGATCTCCTTTGGACATCCCTTGAAGTCACACTTTATTTTGAAAAAATCTTGCGGAGGGGAGATCGACACATCCTTAAGCATCGACCCATTTGATCTCTCCAAATGGACCAAATGACCAACAAAGGCAATGCCTCGTATTCTTCTAGGTTTTTATTCTCACACTAGATTTTAAGATTGTATTCCAATTATTTCCCTCTCCAAGGACCCACCCCATTAGTGAGAGAGACTGCAACAATCCAAACCTTAAGTAAGAAATGACATTCAACCAACAAGTGAAACATGGACTATGAAGCTTCTTTACACATTGGGCACCATCTAGGACTTTCAAAGGAGCAATGAAAGTTGTCCCAAGTAAGGATTTTGTTTGAGAATGTCATCCAAAGAAATGGTCTGCCCTCGAGAGGAGCCGTATCCTTGAAACCTTCTTCCACCACCAAAGAGTATTTTTGTTTAACTTTAAGAGAGCATTGCCTAGTAGCCTAGCTCAGTTGAGTAGTAACTTATAAACATAAGATTTCCAATCTTCCGCTTCAAGGTTCTATGGGCCCAAATCTGTAGACTTCAACCAACTACCTCCTCGTAAAGGAAGGACAACCCCATTGTTCGCAGCAGGCCGAAGTGGAAAGAAGGATGATCGTTGGGAAAGAAAGCGTGCAAAAAGTGAAGCAATAGTTGGAAGGAAACGCAACATGCGCACATGCAAGAAAGTGTGCACAAGGAAAGCGACAACTGGATGGAGGAAGAACACACACACATGGGAGGAAGACCTAACGTCGGTAGGGTTAAGGTTTTGGTAACAAATTGTAATGGTTGAAGAGCCAAAGATGTATAAATACCGATACTGAGGTATTGTGGACGAGTTTTGTATTTTTGAGGGATTTTTTAGTTGTTGCAATTTAGTTAGTAGTTGGCTTTGCATTACTGTAGATATGTATGAGTTGATGCGATATGTAATGTTTTTGTATGAACTATTTTGTAAGTTGTTGAGCTAGAGGAGAGAAGGTAGATCGTGATGATTAGATCGTAGGCCGAGGAGCCTAGTGCAGTCTAGTTTGCCTCATATAGATCTTACCCATCTGAGGAGAATTGTAAGTGCGCGATGTTGTAGATGCAAAACTACCATAATAAAAGAGCCAAGAGCCAAATATTTGTGGACGTAGCCCAGGAGGGGGTGAACCACGGTAATATTTGTGTAATGTGATGAATGCATGCATATATTTATCCTCTTTTCAGTAGTTAAATATTGTGCTTAATGAATGAATGGGTTATTATATTGTTATGAAATATGGTTGTGCTATTAAGGAAATAAGTTGTTGAAGGAAATGCACATTCGCGAATAACAGTAGGTTACAATCACAAGTTATAGTAAATGGATCTGAATACAGATCTCATATCTCATACTCAATCCTGGGCTGTAAACACCTAAGTCTTACAACCACCTATTAAAGCTATCTCGGGTGAGACTGCACAACGCATCTGTGCGTTGTGTTGCCTTCTGGTTTACCAGGAAGGCCGATAGTTTTAGAGGCTTTGTTGGAAACCTGAAAGACATGAACCTTGGGTCAATAAGAAGATCAGAGTAGAATAGAGGAGAGTAACCAACAAATGTTTATGTTTCCGTTGGTAGGAACAAAGGCAGATTGAGTAGCTGAGATAGGGTGAGCGAGGAATGAGCAAAGAAAAGAAGAGAGCAATGAGCCATTAGAAGGGAATGCTAAGACCGTGGAACCCTACAAAAGAAGAAATCAAAAGCTGGTTGAGAACCAAAGAGCTAGAGTTTGCATAGAAAGACAATAGAAACCCTAGAATAACACCCTGCAAATATCTGGACAAATATGTGTTTATTGATTTGCATGAAGTCTTTTTCTGTGACTTTCCACATCTATTGTAGGACTAGATACTAAGGTTGAAGGATAACCACGCAATGAACCGGGTTCGACAGCTAGAGTGGACCCTAGTACAGATTGAGCAGTTACAACTTGTGAAAAACAAGTTCACTCGCGCATTAGACTTTTGGCTTGACAATATTGTGGCAGGCTTCATAACAAAGTTTGCAGTTGACACAACAAAGTCATACATCGCAACGGAGCACGAATTTCTATGTGGACCTCGAGGAAGGTACATTTGATCATTGTATACTTCTATTAATATACTGCTATATAACAATGGTGTAATGACAATGGAATCAGACAGCTAAACTTCCCTTCGTGCATGGGAGAAGGGGGGAAGCACTGACAAAGAGAGGAGGAATGGAAGGAGGTAAGGATAAGGGCAAGAAAGAGGAGGAACCCTTGGAATCGATCATGATGAATGACAACCAGATCAAGTGGATCTTGGCATCAATGGGAAGGACGCGTAGCGGAGTACCCTATCAATACAAGGTGAATACCAAGAAGAGCGACGTAGCCGTGAGGGAAGGCTTGGCGTGTGATGAGGAAGAGGTAGAGGATCTCCGGGCTGTGGAGAAGATTGAGGAAATCTTGAGCACAACATATGGAACGAATACAAGAGGTCTAAGAGTGAGAGGAGAAGGCAACCATCCTATCCATATTAATGTCAGTGTGGAACCCATAAACCCATGTGCGACTAATGCACCAAAGATAACACCACCGTTTAGACAACTGAAGTTCGGAGGAAGTCCGACAGAAGGAAGTACATCTACATAAGGAGAAACAACTGGAGGAGCCAGTCCAGGCAGCAGTAGTCAAGTATCTACACGACACAGAGGAGGTAGTAGTTCAGTATTCATAATGGCAGGACACGATCCCACCATCAGGTTACTAGAATTTCGAGGGGGAGCAACAGAAGACCTTGAAAAGCACTTGTTCATTTGTGCAAAGATCTGGGAAGCAAAACAAATCACTGATGAAGATACCAAACTCACGCAGCTAGTTGTTACACTAAGAGACCACGCAATATACTGGTACATGAGTCTAGACACAAACAGTGCCCCGGGGATGACAAGGACACTGGCCAACATTAAGAAGTTATTAATAAATGAGTTCCAGAAGCCGAGCTCAGAGGATCAGTACATGAATGAGATGATCTAAATAAGACAGAAACTAGGAGAGTCTATATGGGAGATCAATCAGAGATTCAAGCGACTGAAGGGAAAGTTAAAATACCTCATGATCGATATGCAACATCGACCCCTTTTTGTCAACTCACTACTCCCGCACTTAAAATACCCTTTGCGACAACAAAAATTTCAGACACAAGTAGAGGCTTTGCAAGCAACCTTGCAACTGGAAGAGAACAAATACCAGCAGACAGACCCAATGTTTGAGGAATTGAAGGAGGATTTGAAGAATCTAACATTTCAGCTGAACCAAAATAAGAACAAGGACAAACGAGAAGTCATTTGGTGTACCACATGCAGGATGAAAGGACACCACAAGAACGAACACCCATTGTTTGCGCAGTATATGGCAGCAGGTATGCCAAATCCATTACTGCCGGGAGGACTATGGTGTGAAATCTGCAAAAAACCGGGTCACGACCCTTATCACTGCACGATGATGGAGAAATACTAAACAGTCCCAAAGAGTTCATATTGCACCTTTTGTAAGTCAGTGGGCCACGATGATAAATATTGCAGAACTATGGAGCTGATGAGAGAAAGGACATTAGATGCATATAGAGTACAGGTCGAGATGATGACTGGGCAAGCAACGCCACAGTTCAATCCAGTCCCAGCTCCATACAACACTGCGTAGCAACAGTATAATACTGCATAACAACCGTACAATAACACATAGACATAGTATAACCCAACAGAGCCTCAGTACAATACCGCATAGTATAATCAGGCACCACAGTATAACGCGTCGAGAGGTGATCGAGCAGGCTACAGAGGAGGAGGACAAGCCAGAGGAGGTTTCGGATGAGGTAGAGGACCAATCACATGTCACAATTGTCAACAACCAGGACATTATGCACGAGAATGTCCACTACCACCAACAACTTGTATGTATTATCACGCATCAGACCATGATATAGAGGAATGTCCAACCTTACTAGTAAAGATTCAGGAAAAGAGGAATCAAAACAACTAGAATGTTTGGTGGATCTCAGCCGAAGCAAGGGATGAAGGAAGGAACATCAACATAGTCACTCGTGGAGGAGATAAAACATGCATTGACGCAGTTCGACATGAACCAGAAAAAAATTAGTGGGTGAAGAAGAGCACCGAACCAAAAAAGCAGTTCGACACGTAGAAGGAGATATTCAAGCAAGCCAGATAAGAATTTCAAAAGGAGGACATGTCGTCAACTTAAACTACGCAACAAGACAAGGAAGCACCAGAATATGAGATGCCTCCATAATTGGATCATACCAATGGGATGCAACCCATGGGACAAGTAAGTACAATCAAAGGCTTTTTGCAATCATGTGTAAAGGTATTAAGTGATCCCTCATTTGTGAAAATATTGCAAAACATACTAGAAAAATGTAGCAGCGAGACGGAAGAAAAGCTAGAACCAAAAACAATTAATCACCTACACACAAGAAGAAGAATAAGTAGGGAATTTAGACTGAATGCTAACATTGGGGATTTCAATATGGGAGACATAATACTTGATCTAGGATCGGAAGTGAATGTATTGGCAAAGAAAACATGGCAATGCATGGGAGAGCCAACATTAGGATACTCACCTGTTCAATTGAAACTAGCAAACCAACATAGAGTCCTACCAATTGGTAGACTAAAAGGAGTGATAGTAGATCTTGATGGAGTATGCACTAAAGCAGACTTTGAAGTCATTGAAATAGTGGACGACACAACACCTTACCCAACGTTGCTAGGTTTGGATTGGGCGTTTGACAACCATGCCATAATCAATTTGAAAAACAGGAAAATGACATTTGAGTCTGGAGAATATAGGGTCATCGCACCATTAGACCCATCAGAAGGGGAGAGGTTTGTAGAACCTACTTGCCTAGACTTAGAGGAAATCGACCAGTTGTACAGAATAACTGCGCGCGATGAGGATTACGTAAACCCAACTGCAAATGGGGTACTCAGTTGGCGGAGCATTACTTCATGTGCAACAGACTCAGACACTGGGTTAGAGAACTGGCAACAGAGGCTACATGAAGTATCCACGCGAAGATGTGTAAGAATAGACCACGCAGTAAGATGGGTAGGCACAAAAATCAGGGAACCACCCAGTTTTCACAGACTAAACGATTTGGAAACATTCTTGACACAATACAGAGACACAATGTTAGAGAACCAGAGACTGTTAGCACTTGACTTAGCACTTAAGGCCACACCCGCAAGATGGTGGGGCGCACACAAGGAGACAATCATAGATTGGTACCAATCTAAGCGGTTACTGCGCATAACGTTCGACGCAGAACAGAAAAACAACAAACATCAGAAGTATGAAGGACAAGGGACACCAACAGAACACTTGGAGAAGTGCAGAATGTTGTGGAAAATGACACCCCCAGAGGAATGGCCTCATTACTTCATACACACTCTATAGGGCATACTGGCGAATTGGTATACAGACCAGGAATTGTGACCTGGACGACATTGCAACATAATTTTTCAATCACTTTCTCATTTGAGCATGAGAACCCCAACATAGACGCATCCCTTAAATGGATCAGAGGAGTAATATTCATCAAAGAACCAGAAGTGCAATTGATCACAGAAGAACAACAACGGAACAAACAGACAGTCAAGGACCTGTTGGCATGTTATCATGTACAGGAGGAAACACCGAATGGAGATGATCCACGCGATATTCAGATCGAAGAAGTAGAAGGTGAAAGAGACATGGAAGGTCCACCCATAGAATCCGAAGTCATTTCCGCGTCGATCAAGGTAAAGAAAGTTAACATCGGGACAACTGAGCATCCCAAAATGGCCAGCATTGGGGATTACTGGGATGAGAAAACAGTAGAAATCATTACAGATTTGTTGCACGAATACAATGACCTATTTCCCACAACAGTTACAAAGATGAAGGGTATAGCCGGAGAACTAGGAGAAATGAAGATACCACTCACACCTGACACGAGACCTATTAGACATCGACCCTATAGATTGAATCCAATATATAAACAGAAAGTCAAAGTTGAGATCGACAGGATGCTCGAAGCCGACATCATAAAACCGGTGGAGGAGTCAGAATGGATAAGTCTGATGGTAGTATAGGACAAGAAACAAGGAGGGATTAGGATATGCGTCGACTCGAGGAGGTTGAACGATGCATACCTGCATGACCCATTCCCTACATCGTTCATAGATGAAGTGTTAGAGAATGTGGGAGGACATGAAACTTACTCATTCACTGATGGATTCTCAAGCTATCATCAAATTAAGATAAAACAGGAGGACAGATACAAGACCACGTTTGTGACAGAATGGGGATCTTATCAGTGCATAGTCATGCCGTTTGGACTGAAGAATGCACCAACAATATTCTCCAGAGTGGTCATCGCAGCATTTAAAGAATTCATCCATCAATTTTTGGAAGTATACCTGGATGATTGGATAGTCTATAGTCTATTGAAAAACCATGTGGAAGTTTTATGGCTAATGTGAGAAAGATGCAGACAGTTCCAGATATCACTGAATATAAATAAATGCATATTTGGAACACCGTTTGGGATACTATTAGGTCATATAGTATGCAAACAAGGTTTATTAGTGGATCCAACAAAGATCGCAGTCATTGTTAACTTGCCAGCACCAAAAATAGTCCGTTAGTTAAGAGCGACGTTAGGACACACAGGATACTATAGGAAATTCATCAAAGGATATGTGTAGATCACAACACCGATGGAAAACTTGCTAAGGAAGGATACAAAGTTTAAGTGGAACGATGAGTGTCAACACGGTCTGGATATCTTGAAAAACAAGATGGTTACCATGCCGATATTAGTATTTCTAGACTGGGAGAAGACATTCCACGTGCACATAGATGCATCAACCATAGCACTCGGAGCTATCTTGGTGCAACCACGAGGGGGAGACTTGGATCACCTGATATCATTTGCAAGCAGAAAGCTATTAGACTCAGAACAAAACTATAACATTACAGAAAGAGAAGGCCTAGCCATGGTCTATGCACTGCAGAAGTTCAGGCATTACTTATTGGGAAAACACTTTAAGATGTTCACAGATCACTCAACCCTGAAATACCTAGTCAAAAAAACAGTGTTGGGGNGGGGGGGGGGGAATTTGTTGCTAGTTACTATTATTCCAAGAATTTGACTTTGAAGTAATAATAAAGCCAAGCAAATTGAACGTAGGACCTGACCACCTATCAAGGGTCACAAATGGAGAAGAACCTACGAATCTCAAAGATAACTTTCCAGATGCACAGCTATTCTCAGTACAGATTGCTGATGAATACTTCGCAGACATCATTCAGTACTTGAGTACAGGTACTGCATCGCAAGAATATAGCACCATGCAGAAGAAAAACTTGGTAGTCTGCACGACCGACTATCAACTGATTACAAGACATTTATATAAGATGGGTGTAGATAACATCTTGCGAACAAATGTGTTAAAACACGAAAGACCAAGAGTCTTAGCAGAAGCCCACGAGGGAATATCAGGAGGGCATTATGCAGGTTAAGCGATCGTGTAGAAGGTATTGTACGCAGGACTATGGTGGCCAACGATTCACAAAGACTCGAAGGAGTACTGTCAAGGATGTGATGTCTGTCAAAGGGTAGGCAAACCCAACAGAAGGGACGAGATGCCATTATGACCACAAGTAACATTACAAGCATTTGACAAGTGGGCAATAGACTTTGTGGGACCAATCAACCCACCCACAAAAAGAACAGGGGCTCGGTACATTATCACCACGACGAAATATTTAACAAGATGGGCAGAAGCCGCACCAGTAAAAGATTGCAGCGCAGAAACAACAACACACTTTTTTTTTGAACACGTAATCACTAGATTTGGGTGCCCACGAGTTTTGATGAGTGACCAAGGTACACACTTCATAAACAACACCATCAGTGTGATGACTGAAGAGTTTGAAGTCCATCATCAGAAGAGCACACCATATCATCCATAGGCAAATGGCACAATGGAAGCCTTCAACAAAATTCTGGAGAACGCGTGGACAAAGATCTGTAAAATCAACAGAGACGACTGGGACCTGAAAGTACCAACAATATTATGGGCATACATGACTACATGCAAACATTTGACAAGGCGCACACCATTTAAATTGTTTTATGGCCAAGAAGCAGTGGTGCCATTAGAATTCTTAGTAACAAGCTTGCGTGTAGCAACCATCACACAAATGACAGAACGAGGCGCAATACAGTAGAGACTGAACCAGTTACTAACCATGGAGGAAGAATGAATCTTAGCAGGATTCCACCAACAAGTTCAGAAGGCCAGATACAAGGCTTGGCACAAGAGACACATCAAGAAGAAAATGTTCAAGGAAGGAGATCTAGTATTGATGTATGACAACAAATCGTTTCCTCACCCGCGAAATCTCAAAATGCATTGGTTAGGACCGTATGAGGTAAAATATGTCACAAATGGAGGAGTTATACAGTTAAGAGATTTAGTAGGTCCAGAAATCAAAGGAATGATCAACGGGAGCCGACTAAAGCTGTATAAGGACAGTCGACCATCCACCGCGCAGTAAAAAAAATAAATAAATCGAAAAAGAACAAAAAGGAAAAAAAACTAAAGCGGGTGCAGTGCACCAGAGGTAGAAAGGCCACACGAGTTTAGAAACACAAATTCAACAAAGGATAACGGTCACATCAAAAGGGAAACAAGCGAAAAAAGGAAAGTCGACAAAAGCAGTATGACAAGACAACACTAGGCAAAATTGAATGATGGAAAGGATCGATGGGACACCACATTAATGGAGCCATTACAGGAGTAGGTAGCAGAAGTACTGGCACAGGCAGAGGAAGCTAAGACACAAATAGCACAGACCCAGACATAATGTGCAGGATTGATCAACGACGAAGTGGCATTCTAGGTAGTGGACAAAATCAAGGAGAAGACCGCGTAGGCACTAACACAAGCAATAGAGCTCAAGGAAAAGTTCCAGACGATCACCAAGGAGATTGAGGAAGCTTAGAAGGATTAGGTGGCTCAGGACGAGCCACATGTCAGTGTTGGGGGCCTGTTGGCAGCAGGCCGAAGTGGAAAGAAGGATGATTGTGGGGAAAGAAAGCGTGTATAAAGTGAAGCAACAACTGGAAGAAAACACAGCATGTGCGCATGCAAGAAAGAGTGCACAAGGAAATCGACAGCTAGATGGAGGAACAACACACACAAATGGGAGGAAGACCTAACGTCGGTAGGGTTAGGGTTTTGGTAACGAATTGTAATGGTTGAAGAGCCAAAGATGTATAAATACCGATACTGAGGTATTGTGGACGAGTTCTGTATCTTTTAGGGATTTTGTAGTTGTTGTGATTTAGTTAGTAGTTGGCTTTGCATTATCGTAGATATGTATGAGTTGATGCGATATGTAATCTTTTTGTATGAACTATTTTGTAAGCTGTTGAGCTAGAGGAGAAGAGAGAAGGTAGATCTTGAGGATTAGATCATAGGCTGAGGAGCCTGGTGCGGTCTAGTTCGCCTCGTATAGATCATACCCATTTGAGGAGAATTGTAAGCACGCGATGTTGTAGATGCAGAACTACCATAATAAAAGAGCCGAGAGCCAAATCTTTGTGGACGTAGCCCATGAGGGGGTGAACCACGGTAATATCTGTGTAATGTGATGAATGCATGCATATCTTTATCCTCTTTTCAATAGTTAAATATTGTGCTTAATGAATGAATGGGTTGTTATGTTGCTATGAAATATGGTTTCACTATTAAGGAAATAAGTTGCTGAAGGTAATGCACAGTCGCGAATAACAGTAGGTTACAATCACAAGTTATAGTAAATGGATTTGAATACAAATCTCATATCTCATACTCAATCCTGGGCTGTAAACACATGATTCTTATAGCCACCCATTAAAGTTATCTTGGGTGAGACTGCGCAGTGCATCCGTACGCTGTGTTGCCTTCTGGTTTACCAGGAGGGCCGATAGTTTTAGAGGCTTTGTTGGAAACTCGAAAGACATGAACCCTGGGTCAATAAGAAGCTCGGAGTAGAATATAGGAGAGTAACCAACACCCATCCTTGACATCAACTAGGGATTTTATATTAAGGGATACAAGGGAGGGTTGAAGTTCTAAGTATAATTGAAAATCAATCCCCCCGCCAAACCTAGGGGTCCACTCTTGACCTTATACCCTTCCTATCTCATACCTTCTAGGCAAGACACTTCGCCACCAGAGGGAAAGCTTGAACCAAATCTTTCTAAACAATTGATGCATTAAGATTATTCTTGTTAGGACTCCTAATCCAATCTAACACTGATAAGGAGTGAATATATTTTTGAGCTAGAGCATCTCTCCATAGTCTAGAATTTGCAATCACATTCCATAGGATTTTGGCTACAAGTGCCTTGGAAAATGGAAAATATTTTTGAGGCCTTGTTATCCCTGATTTTTAGGGATAACCAGGAGATCATGTCTTGAGGCCCACAGGTCCTAGACATGGAGTACCGAGAGCAGGATTGACCCGAGCATAGCCCTGGAGGGCCCATCCTTTTGTTCTCTCATCAGATTCGTCTTGTCAGCAGCAACAACATCCATCACCTTCAGTTTAGTCTTGTATCGAGGAGGTTCTTGTTCCATGAGGTAATTGGTCCAGGTATCATGGTATGTGTCACTTTTGATCATTAAAACCTTTGAATATATGCATCTGATTCCTTTTATCTCTAACAACCGCTTTGATCTTACATTAGCCCACTTGACCATGATCTGGGAGATTGACAGGGCATCCTAGCAATCCTGTGCCCATAGGTGTGGGTTTGCCACTAGGGGATTTTTGAAAAGCCATCGTTCACTCCCCTCATAGCACCACTATTTCATCTTATATCCCGCTCACTTGTACCATTCCCCTTGTCTGGGCATTAGGTTGACCTGTTTGTAGGATTGCACCTTATCTCATGGGAAGAAGGGGTTAAAGGCCCAGAAGGTAAAAGTAGCTGGTAAAGATAAAAGCCTAGGAATAAAACCTCAATATGCCTCGCCCAGGGATCCCTAAGAAGGCAATAAAAAGCCTCTTAGTAAGAAACAAGAGGGACCTAGAAAATATAAACAAGACCTAGTCAAGAGGATAGGGGGTCTCATCACGAGCCAACCTATTAGTTCATGGGTACCTAATAGTATGGCATTGCCACCATCTGGTTACCGGGCCAGGGCAATGACCTTTGGTTGCATGGCCAAGGGAAAGGGGTTCTCATCATGACCCAGCCTTATCATCTATGTGAAAGTACTTGTGGGTAACACTGTCAGCTCTAGTCACCATGCCAAGGCAGTGTCCTCTGGTTAGCCCTCGAATAAAAAGAAAAAGAAGAAGAAAAAGAAAATAAAAGAAAAGAATAAAGGCAAGAACGGTTTTGGAAAAATTGCATCCATGACAGGTACAGGTCACCTTCTACAAAGGCACCCACAGATAACATCATGCGTCCTTGGCTCTCACTTCACCGACATGTTTGGACATCCCCAGCCACATCACCTCACTTACATGGCTTGGATGAAACCTTCCTTGAAACTTCCCCTTTCTTATGGATACTAGCCCAATAAGACGTCTTGTATTTTTCTCCAGTCTTTTATTGTAGGCTTTTGTAATGTCTTTGAGCTATTGACTGATGTATTAGGGTCTTATGCATATGTTTGATAATATTGATGATGAAACGTGATTAACATTGCTATGATCCCGGTGACTGATGACCCCATGGAGGGCGTAGATTCTAATGTGTAGGATCATGCCCGACGGACAAGTACCATTTGGATCGGTACATATGGGGAGATGATCAGTTCGAACCTCCATGGGGTTGAAGAGCCCACCAGATGGATGTTGAGACCCCATCAGAGGGCAGAGACAAGACAATGGTTGATTAGGGTCTTGCACCGAAGAAGAAGAGGACGTTCCATTAGAGGCACTTTGGTGGAGCCCGACCTAGGGGGAATGACCCCTTTTCAGTGGAACGTTGGCCTTGGAAGGGTCTGGACGCCCCCATTCTCACCATGACATCATCCAACTTCATGGACATTCATGGAGGTAGACTGGGCAGCAGTGGCACGTGTGGCATGTTGGAGAGGCCCCTAGGGGGTTAACGTTTTGCTCCTAGATGTCTCATCTGCCCTAAAAAGGGCTAGCGCCTCCCTTGAAGGGGATTTTACCTTTTTTACAGCTCAGTTAGGGTTTTAATTTGACAATTTAATGTAAAAACAATATTGTGGTCTTGTCAGCCATTTTGATGACCTAAAATTAATTAAGGTCATTGATACAGTATATATTGAGGAGTTTTAGCCTCATTTAAAAAAAAAAAACACATCACTCACTCATTTAGTGAGGTCTGATTTTTGCGCCCTACTTGGGTAGTTTTGCCGATTTAGTGAGGTGCACTTGTTGAAGGAAGGCATTTCTTGGCATTTTTGGCATTTCTCTTGAAGGAAGGTTTACAACTAGGGTTTGCATGCCATTTCATGGTGATATGTAAGTGTTTTTTCTGCAAAACTTCTTGATCGAATGGTTGTAGTCTTATATTCTTGCATATGTTTATAATTTGTTGATAAAAACCCTAGGTGACAAGCACACAAGTAGGTCCTTGTTTCATGTCCCCTAAAAGAGAAATTTTTAGCCATTGAAGAAGGAAGGAAGAGCCTAGCCATAGCTACACTCTTATTGCTTCTTCTCCCTGAGCCAACCATACTCTCTGAAGTCAAGAAGGAGGAGACGTCCTAGGCCTAGGTTATCTACACCTAGGGTCGTCGTGCTTCTAGGGTTTGGTGATAGAGCCTTGCCTTAACAACACTCTCCCTCACCACACTCTCTGGTCTTGATTTATCTTTTATGCTAGCCGTTTTTGCCAAGTTGACCTAAGGGAGGAGGAGAGAGCATGAGGCCTTGCTTTAGCAACACCAGAGTGAGCCTCTCTCCCCTAGGGTTTTGATTCTGGGGCCTTGCCATAACAGCACTTCAGAACCCTTCCCTCCAGTCCTTAGTTTCCTTCAACCCTCACGTCCTCTTCTAAATTGACTCCATTAACCCTTAGGCACTGATTTTAGATCTCCAGCGTTGAAGTGAAAGTGATCAAACAACTCTCAAAACCTTTTCTAAATTGAAACCCTAA
>SNQJ01S0072009.1:27919-39835 GCA_010110895.2 Picea sitchensis | reverse complement strand
TTCATATCCCTGAAACTATGAGCTCACTTCCCCCTCTCATTCTTGATGCTCCAAATAATGTTTATATGTTTCCTCATCTTTGCATAATTGTGGGAAAATCTAGTGTTTTCATCACCTTAAGCTATCCATGTTGCTTTTCTCTTATGTCTCCATTTTTCTTCTTCCTAGTTCATTAGCTATTTTTTAGTTGCTTCCTTTAGTTTTAGATTCTTCAACTCAACTACACTAAAAATACCATTTATATTTGAATTGAATATATCTACAATATCTTCCTCCAAAATCCAAATCTACTCTTGAAAGTCTTTGAATTTGACCTTTTCCCATTTGATAGTTTTCCTTTTGATCATCTTTAGGTTGTCATTGAATTATAACATAGTTGAGTCCTGCAATCGAGAGTCATAAATCTTCCATTCTTCCCAAACCAACTCTTTGAGTCCTAGGTCCTTAAGCCAATGAGAAGTGAACTTAAATGGGTGAGGATATTTTGGTGTTATAACCCCTTGTTGCAAAAATATTGAAACATGGTATTATGATCCTCCTTCTCATATCTAGCATATACTACTACTTGTTTTGTCCATAAGATGCTCGGCTAGCAGAAAATGATCAAGTCTTTTTGAGATAACGCCACCCCCACCCTGTTGTTCCTCTAGGTTAGTCTCATTGTCAAAGATTCATTATCACAGAGAGAAATAGTTGGCCAGAGGGTCCATCCTTCCAACACCCCCCTACACTTCAACTTGTCTTAGGATAATTCATATCTCCTCCCACAATTACGTTTGCCTTCCTAAGTTCCATATTTCCTAAAAAGGAGTCCCAAAATACTTCCCTAGCCAAGTAAGGCCCATAAACATTGATAATGTTGAAAATTGATTCTAAATATGGGGAGAATAACTATAGACAGATGAAATTATAAATAAAAGAGATATACTTGAACTAGAGAGTTTGGAAGCAACCTATCACTAGCCCCCCATATTTCCTTTATGAACTAACAACTTCAATTCTCCACCTAGAAAAGGACGACAATAACATATCTCTAACCTTACTAACCTCCATATTTATTATTAAATCAAAATGGCTTTAGGGTTATTTGTTGCAATTACCCTCTTCAAATAGCTTCCTTTATAGGTAGTCCACAACCCTCTAATATTGTAAGAGAACACAATAATTTTAAAGACATATAATGGGCTTTGCTTGCTCTAAGGGCCCACAGAGTAGTCATTTGTTTTCCAAATAGAAATTCACTATCAACTTGTTTTTTGGCACGAGAGAGGAGATATTTCCTACTAGGTTTGACCTCACATTCCCCTTGACCCACGCATATACCCCCTACAACCCCCTCTTCCTGCACAATAGAGCCCTTATTTTTGGTTGATGTTAAATTATATTTTTTTCCTTTATAGGGAGTAAAATCCTCATCTAATGAGTAGGAATTATTGATATAGTTAGTAGACTCAACTTCCTTCTTCTTTCATATGAATTACCCCCCTTCTTATAGAGGCTCTCCCTACTTGGGTTGAATATGAATTCAGGGACGTATGAACCTTGGCCCCATTCCCAGTAGACAAAATTTTGAGAGGAATGTCTTTCCCAATCAAGAAGTTTTCCACCACTTTTAACTCCTCCAATTCATCTATGGTGTCTAAATCATAAGGGCTTCGCCTTGTTGACCAATATCTTATCACGTTCATTTATAAAGGTTTTTTTTGTTTTTTGTTTTTTAATTATGAAAACTAAATTCAATATATTGTAGATATTTGGGGGGGGGGTAATGTGGGGTTTTACAGGTATCAAGGGGTATAGAAAGGGGTATCTAGTAAAAATAGGGTTCTCTTTTTGGAAAGTTGTATTGGGAGGGGGGTTCAACAAAAATAATTTTGAGAGGTATTTATAAATATCTAGTGAAATTAGGGGTATTCTTTAATATCCCATGAACACACATCCTATGTCACAAGTTCAATGAGTGAAGACCCCATGGTCTAAATCCATTAAAGGAGGAGAATCCTACATAGATTTTTTCTTTTTCTTGTGGGTCTCCCTCGTGTTAATCACATCTACAAAGCTGAAAGGATTTTTCTTACCCATGGAGATAAAAACACTAATGATCTCTTTTTCATTACTAATTTGAACTGACTCATTCTCCTTAAGATATCCCTTCTCAAGGTTGGAAGACACATATTTTTCTCTGGCTATATATTTTAATATATCTTTTGATTGTGAGCTTGAGTTTCATCCTCCATATGATATTCAACTTCTTCCACATCATTGGGCATATCCTTTTTGGGGCAAGTATGCTTAAGGTGACCATACATATGACAAATGGATCACTAGAAGGAAATATTAACATTATTCTCAACAATAAGAATGATTCCCAACATGTATATCAATTCCTTTAGGCAACCCATCACCCAAATTCATTTCCACACAAATTTTGGCCATAGAGGTCATGTCCAGGGAGCATGTTTTCTTGTTAATGTCCAACATCTTGCCCAACACGTTTCCTATAAGGGTTCATGCCCTTTCAATCCACAACTACAAAGGAAGAGAATGTTGCTTCACCCAAAGGGGATGTGAATTTTCCCTCTCTCTCAGAGGGTCAAACATAGGTGTCTAAGATTTGAGGGATAAGATAGAGCTATCCCAATACCATTTACCTGCTAGGATGTTTTCTTTGTCCCTCTCAAATTGAAAGACAAAAATAATCCACCTCTATCCAATAAATGGAAGATAAGAGCATAGCCAAGTTGTTGTTTCCAAACTCTTCTCATCCACATGCTCATTGACTTCTTTGGTACAAGTCTACCATGGAACTTGCCTACCAATTTGTCATTTGGTATAACTAAACCTATTCTACATGTAGCCCATGAGGACTAGGGATTTTCCATTTTTAAAAAGAACATAACACTACCTTCAACTTAGACGAAGTAATTTTTGCCTCCAACTTCCTATTTGAATCCTCATTTATAGGAGTTGGACATAAACTCATAATTTTCATAATTTCCCCAATATTAGCAATCACGGGATCTTGAAATATAGATTACAAATAAAGTCTTCATGCTTCTGATATCTCCTTGAAAGAGCTAACCTTGTTACCATTGGCGTACTTGATTTCCCATATTGTGTTAATGTGATTTCTATGATTTTCTTAATTATGATTTTTTTAATTATTATTATCACCTTCTTGTATCCACATGGATCTAATCTCAAGTCTCCATTGGGCTTCTTCCTTGGGCTTCTTCCTTATCTAGAAGCTCATTTTTCCTTCTCTATAAATCCTTCAAAGACTGAGCTTCCTCATCTAATAAAACCCATGCAATGTTGTTTTCAAATAGAGCATAAGTACCCTCTTCCACCCTTATGAACTATTTTCGAGAATTGATAACAACAAACCTAGCCCAACCTTTCACCACATTCTTGAGTCTTTTAAGGTTTTTCATCAATGTTAGGAAAAACCACAGTGTTGTGAATGGATTGTCGACGTTTTGGATCCAGATCATGATCCATCTTCAGGACAAGAAGCCTGGATTATAATTGAAGAACAAATATTAATATAAATACCAATGGGCGGGAGGAAGGCCTAAAGGTCGACTAGAGAGAACCCTAATTTTAATCAATTAAATTAAATTAAATTAAAGTTATTTCAAAATTTTATTTGTTTTTAGGTTTTAATTTACTTTTAAATTTTCTTCTCATATAAATAAAAGGTTTAGTAATTATAAGGTTTAGATTTTAAAGGTTTTCTAAGGTTTTAAGGAGATTTGAGTTATTATATTTTTTAAGTTTTATTATCATTAAAAGATTTTAATTTTCCTTTATTTAGAATTTTTATTTTCATGTTGTTTTATAAATAAGGTTTATTTATTTATTTAATAATTATAATGATTTAGATTAAATTTTTAAGGAATGTATTAATGATTTTGGGTTTAATTAGTAATTGTTTTAGTAATCATATGTTAGAATTGTTTTTAGAATATTTAAATTTTTTTGAATTAAAAGTTTTTTGATTTGAGATTAGGGTTTTCTCTAAGGTTGATTACTTAGTTATTATTTCCTTTTTGTTAAGGGGAGCCAATTCTCATTTAGTTCTAGGCCATTATCTCTATTGAGGTTGCTTGGATTTCTTTGTATTTCAACCACTTCCCTAATGCGATGTTTAAATAGGTGATCTTTTTTTGCCAAAGTTTTTGTCTCTTCTACGTGCACATGGTGTTTCATTTTTAGGGAGTGTTCTACTAAGGCTGAGGTGAGAATGCGTTCGTTCTTTATGTCGGCTCCATGCTCTTTAATTCTATCTTGAAAGGAGCGTTTGGTTTCACTGATGTAGCATTTACCACATGAGCATTCAATTTTGTAAATTCCTTTGCATTTGTGCGAGTCAAGTTTGTCTTTGATGAATCTCATATTTTGTTTGATGGTTTCATGTGGTTTGAAGGAGGTCTTGATTTCTTTTTCGTTGAGCACTCTAGCAATCTTGTCTGTTATTCCTTGGATGAAGGGAAGGTAAGCAGTGTTATTAGGGGTTTGGTTGTCATGGGGTTTAGGTGCCATGTTCATTTTTACTTTGGCTTTTTTAATTGCATTTTTACCGTCTTCATTTTTATATCCAATGTTCCTGAAAATATTGGAAAGGTGATCTTTTTATTTTTCAAAGTGTTCTTTATAAGAGATTCTTATGGCCCTTGTGGAAAGAGTTTTTAGGACTCCTAGTTTCTTGTTGGGGTGGTGATGGGAGTTTACGTGTAGATAGTTCTCCATGTGGGTATTATTCCTATAAACTATATGTCCTAGGCTTCCATTGTGTTTCCTATTAATTAGAACATCCAGAAAGGGGATGCTACTATTTTCTTCAAGTTCAATTGTGAATTTAATGTCATTTGAAATGTTGTTTAGGTGTTGAAAGAATTTATCCAGTTCTTCTTTCCCATGGGGCCAAAGAACATTGGTGTCATCGACAAACCTTTTCCATCTTGTTGGTTTTAGAGGATAGGAGTCTAGGGCTCTTTTTTCGAAGTTTTCCATAAAGAGATTGGCAACGATCGGGGACAAAGGATATCTCATGGCTACTCCACTAGTTTGTTCATAAAATTCCCCATGGTAACTAAAGAACATGGAGCGAAGACAAAACTCGACTAGTTTCGTTGTTTCTGGTTCAATTACTCCTTTTACAACCTGGATGGCTTCATCTAGGGGAATTTTCTTGAAAAGGGAGACTATGTCAAAGCTTATGGGAATATCTTCAGGTTTCAGTTTTTCTTTTTCAATGATGTTAATGAATTCATTGGAGTCTTTTATGAAGGAGTCAATATGGCCTACTAGGGGGCTAAGAATCTTGGCTACATGTTTGGTTAGTTCATAGGTTGGTGATCCTATGGTATTCACTATGGTTCTAAGAGGAACATTTTTTTTGTGAATTTTCGGTAGGCCGTAAATCCTAGGAGTGATTTCGTTTTGGGGGTTGAGACGTTTTTTGGTTCTTTCATCTAACTTGGAATCGTTGATGGCTTTCTTAACATATTTTATAATCTTTTTTATGGGATTGCTGGGAAGTTTCCTATAGCTGCAACTTTGGGAAAGGTGTTCAATCATTTTTGTGTTGTAATTGTTTTGGTTCAAAAGAACTGTTGCGCCACCTTTATTCTCTTTGAGAATAACTAAGTTTTCATTATTTCTGAGGTTTTTTAGAGCTACACGTTCTTCCTTTCTAATGTTTCTTTTTGGAGGTTTTGCCTTTCGAAGAATGAGGGAGGAGTCTTGTCTTACTTGGTTTTTGTCCTCGTCCGTTAGGGTTTGGATACCATGTTCAATGCAACAAATGATGTTGTCAATCAGGATGTTGTTAAGGTTATCTGCAAATTGTTGCATTGCAGAGTCCCTCTCCTAACGATCAAAAGGTTTCCATGGCTTAGTGACTAACTCTTTGAACTCTGTATCATCCATCCAAGTGTGATTGAATTTTAGTGGGATAGGTGGTTTCCAATCCTCCAACTCCATATTTAAACGTATAGGAAGATGGTGTCAAAAATCCCCAATACCTACCCAATATATGCTTCTCGAGTGTTGATATAGAGAGATTCTACCATTAAAAATTGATCCAGTCTCTTGCAAATCCCCTCTCTTCATCTTCTATCATTTCAACAAGTAGGAGTAACTTTCATAGGTTCTACTAATCAAATGGTGTGACTCAAAAAACTGAAAGAAATAGTTTCCCATCTGATATCTTCTTGCAAGCTCCCCCCAAATCTCCCTTTGTTTTAGATTTAGGTTCATTTCACCCCCTAGGATCACATTATCTACTTCCAATAACCCTGAATCAACCAGAGAATCCCAAAAAAGCCTCCTATGCGCAAAAGGTCCATAAATATAAATTAACCTCAAGTCCTTCCCCAATTATTTTGTTGTAAGCTCCACCATAATACTTGAAGCTAACGCTGAAGAGGAGATTGAGTCAAACTTCAAGTTCCACCCCAAAACTAGATCTCTAAATATCCCTATAACATCTAGAGAGCACACATTCCAAACCGCTAATACAATAGATAATAAATGAACAACTTTATGACTAGAAGACATGGTTTCTTGTAAAAAGACAATATCATAGCTTTTAAACATAAAAATGTCTTTAGAGTGATAATTGCTTATGGGCATCGCCTACCCCTTTGAAATTAAGAGAGAGAAAAATCATTGGGAAACAAAGGGATGGGCCTTCCTTGCTTTAAGAGTCTTGTTGGTAGTCAATTGTTTACCTTCTCTTATTTCCTTTTTGCCTTAGATTTGGCCAGAGTCATATGTGATTTCCTTCCTATTGAGATAGGGATATCCTTATCCAAGGCCAAACCTTTTCTAACCTATCCAAAATCCTCCTTTGGTCCTTTCTTGGATCTCAACTGATAATTAGATTTTGGTGAAGGATTGAGGGAGGTCTTTTTTGGTGGCTCAGAAGGTACATTTTCCTTAACCTCCAAATTTGTTGTTAAGGATGAATTTGAAACAACAACCTTGGGTTTACTACCATGATGAACCATTGGGACATCAACTTGGTTTGATACAACATTCTTCCCTGACAGTTCCAAAATTTCCTTCTTAAGCTCCTCCTCCTCAAAGGAATCCCCAACCCTAAGGTTTCTAAGGTATGAGAAATTCCATCCTTTATGTCTCCTTTTAGGGTAATGTGATCCTCATTTTCAACAGGTAACAAGGAACCACTATCACAAAAGAGGATTAAGAATTTTCACACCTTCAAGACATGTCGATGGTTCTGATTCCACAGCCTCCAAATCAACATGTTCTTGAAAAAGAGACCTTGCCAACTAATCATCCACTGCTCAAGAGATATCCAGGTTGACTTGAGCCTCGACTATGTTTACCCCAACACCATCCTTTGCAATGTATTTTAAACCTCCACCTTCTTATGTACCCAAACTTTTTAAAAATAAACAGTACCCTTCCCAGATCTAGGATAGTCCACTTGCAAGTGAGCCACCTCATGACAAAGACCATAGTGGAAAGATAGTTTCTAGTAATTCAAATTTTGTCTAAGCTTTCATGTCCCCCATTCAATCTCCAAATATTCTAACAAACCCTCATGAAGGAAAATTTCAACCAATTTTTTGTAATTCTTGTATCCTTTGACTTGAGACCAACTTCCTTGAATGCAACAAAACACCCTATAGAGCTACCCACTTCCTTCAAAATGAATTTATTCCACAACACTAATGAGAGACTAAACATTAATATCCAGAGTTTCTGAATAAATGTAGGCTCCCTTCATGGATTGAAGCTTGGTGTCCAAGGATTAAGAAACAAACCCGATGACCTCCAAAGCCATTCTTTACCCATCACTGTATCTATGTCCACTACTCCTCTCATTACGAAACATATCCAACTTCACAACAAGATGTGAAACTTTGCGATATACCTAATGGATAGTATGAAATTCTCCAACAACCATCCTTTTAGGCTTTCACCCTTCACAAATTTCCCCATGAACCCTCCAACTAATGTCATAGACATCATCCCCTCAACCTTTTAAATCTTTAAATCATGCATTGCCACCATTTTCACTTGATCCTTCCTCACCCTTATACACTTTGAACTATGCACTTGAGCAAGTTTAATGCTTTTCTTTCCTACAATATCACTATCTAAATGTCCTTCATCTCACATACCACATGCCTTGAGTTTTGTTGTGCTTGCATCATCCTTCCACACCTTCATTGGATCTATTAAAAAATGACCCTAACCAACATGCCTCTCTCCATTATGCACATAGGTCAACTTAGGATAAGAAAATGACGAAGGAACAAGAGAAAACACCCTTGAATTCAATGATGCTTTAAGAACTACCATGTCATCCCTCACCTCAAACAATCCAGTCTCAATAAATTTCAATGCAGGGGCACTATCCTTTCAATCACCCAAGGTACAAAATATGTCTTTTCATGTTCAATCTCTTCACCTATCGTGCTACCATTTGCGAGATGCAATGGTCTATCCTCCTTTGCCACCTTTGCAAATCCCAAGTCACATGTTATCTTGGAACACTCTTAGATCCCTAGTATCTCCTCATGTAATTTAAAGACAAACCTCAAAAACTCCTCATATTTATCACTATAGATGACCAAATCAAAGATCTAAATCCATGGCTTAAAATTGGAGAGATTCCCCACCCCATAAATTATCTCTCTACACTGCGATAACCCTAAACATAAACCCCATCACCAAACCATAGACCCACTCATGTTATATTCTTTAGAAAATTGAAGAGTGGTTAAGTTTATAAGCATCTTCATGATTAAAGTTGTTAGGTTGGTTTTCATATTCTAGGGCTTCTATAATGATACGAGATGAGTAATAGGGAGTTAACACTAAGACTTTAGTGTGATAAAAGCAAATGAGGTGCTTGGCATTATGAAAATGATCTATGATGGATAATTTGGTAAGGCAATAATGAAAGGTGTCAACATTATGTTCTTTGAGATGAGTTTGGATCAATCGATTTGTTTGACCGATGTAGAATTTACCATAAGAATAGGGAATTTAGTAAACACCTTGACAAAGAAGTGGGTTAGTTTTATCTTCGATGCTTCTAATTGTTTAAGCATCCTATGAGTTTTAAAGAAATTTTTTATATTCATTTTGGATAAGATTTTGGAAATTTGATCAATGATGTCATGAATGTAAGGGAGAAAAAATTGGGCTTGAGATGGAGAAGTAGAGGGTGGGTTCTTGGTTTTGGTCTTTTATTAGAGAACATAGTGAAATGATCCATTAATTTGGGAGATAGAATAATCATTATATTAGAAGGATTTGGCGAGGTGGGTTTTTTCTATGTTAAGGTGTTGTGGAGTGGGAATTTAAATAGATCTAGAAATAAGGGTTTTGAGGACAATTGATTTTTTGAACAGGGTGGTGGTTGGATTGGGTATGATGGTATCTATTAGTGTGCATATTTTTATGAAAAATAGGTAGGAAATGGAGACATCATGTTGGCGACTATTAGGGACATCTAAGAAGGGGAGACAATTATCTTATTGAGTTTCCATAATAAATTAAATGTGGGGGGATAAGTTGTTGAGATGATTATAATAGGTCCAGGGAAGATTAGTCATAGGTAGAAATAACAAATGTGTCTTCAAAAAATTACAACAAACATTTAAGTTTGAAAGGGGAACTATTAAGGGATAGTTTTTTAAAGTACTCGATGAAAATGTTTTAAAGTACTCGATGAAAATGTTTGTCACTATAGGGGTTAAGGAAGATCCCATGGCCATGCCTTCAAACATTTACCTTTAAAACTGAAAAAATAGAGGTGAAGCAAATATGTATAAGACTTATGGTTTCAAGTTTGACTAACTTTGAAACATTGCTAAGAACTTTGAGAATGGGGATTTTGGCGAACAAAGAAACTTCAATAACAAATGCAATTACATTAAATTGGATCAACGATGAAAATGCTAACAATCATATGTTGGTCTAATTAGTTGAGACGAGAAACTCATGTAAGACAAGATATTTAAATGCATCATTCCCTTGCATTAGAAATAACACAATCACAACTAACCTTAATGGAATATTGAGAAATAAAAATGTGATTTGTTACATCCTCAACCTATTATAGAATTTTAACTAACATCATGAAATGTACTTAACCACAAAAAATATTAATAGTTATTCATTCATGAAGAGATGAACATACTTGTACCACTTGAAAACTTTAATAACACTTATAGATTGATAATAAGAAGGATGTTGCTTAATGTAATATATTCCTCACAAAGGATCTACCAAATATGCAAATATTATAGTCCAAGTGGAAAATTGTGGATAAAAAGGACATTACTAAAAACAACAAAGCTTATGGGGATAAAAAGGACTTACGTTTAACAATATAAATAAGGAAGAAACAATTAAGAGGCTCCTACTCTAGAAGAAAAAGTGCTAGAACCCATGCAATCTTATTTTTTCATTTAGTAAACTTGAACCAAGTTCATGTAATAACAGATAACATGTAAAGTATGTTATGGATGGAACTAATATCAATTTTTTTCTCTTATTGCCAAGTTAACTTATATTAGATTTCTTTTATCTGTTGTTGATGCTTTTGATTTTGAAGTAGAACATATGGATGTGAAGACAACATTCCTACATGGGGATTTGGAAGAAGAAATATACATGAAGCATCCAGAAGGCTTTGCAGTGAAGGGAAAGAAAGAGCAGGTATGCATGCTGAAAAAGTCCCTGTATGGGTTAAAGCAATCACTAAGGATGTGGGATAAAAAAATTGATACTTATATATTGGGACTTGGCTTCACAAGAAGCAAAGTCGATCATTGTGTGTATTTCAAATTAGTAGGTTATCGTATTATTTATTTGGTCTTTTATGTGGATGATATGTTGCTGATAGGAAACAACAAGGAAATTATTTAGGATGTGAAAACTCAGTTGTCCTCTAAATTTGACATGAAAGTCCTTGGTGCTACAAATTTTATTTTGGGCATGGAAATTAAAAGAAATCAGGCAAATTGGAAACTCTGGTTGAACTAGAGAAAATATAATGATTCAATATTGTGGAGGTTTAATATGTAGGAATGTAAATCTATCAAGGTCCCTATTCTTGTAGGTGTAAAGTTATCCACATATCAGTGTCCAAACCATGTTCTGTATGCTAGTGCAGTTGGTGGTTTGATGTATGGAATGGTATGTACTAGATCAAACATTGCACATGCAATGGGAGTTTTGAGCAAGCATATGTCAAATATAGGGAAGGAGCATTGGGCAATAATAAATAGATTTTTCAGATATTTATGTGGCACTACTACTTATGGATTGTGTTACCAAGGAAGACCAGGATTGGATAGAGTGTTGGACATACATGGCTTTGTTGATGTAGATTGGGATGGAGATATGGATTGTAGAAGACCTACAAGTGGGTACATGTTTAACTTATTTGGAGGAGCAATCCGTTGGATGAGAAAAATACAGTCTGTAGTAGCACTCTCAACTACAAAATCTAAATACATGGCAACCACTCATGAAAGCAAGGAAGCAGTGTGGTTACAAAGATTATGTTTAGGTATTGGGTTGGTACAACAAGTTGTAAGGATAGATTGTGATAGTCAGAGTGCAATTTTCCTAGCGAGGAACCCAACTTATCATTATATGACAAAGCATATCGATGTTCAATATCATTTATTAGAGACATGGTTGAAGAGAATAAGGTATTGCTGGTGAAGGTGGACACTTTGGAGAATGTTGCATATTCATTAACAAAGTTTGTGGGTATTGAGAAGTTCACTTGGTGTAGAGAATCAAGGGGCATTTATGCTCTAGATTATTGATCATGAAAGCCTGTGACCCTTGTATGCAAAGAAAATAACAAGTGGGAGATTGTTGGGTATGTGTTGTATTCTTGACAAGACTATG
>SNQJ01S0072009.1:0-27909 GCA_010110895.2 Picea sitchensis | reverse complement strand
AGCTCAAAGTTTTTACCGTTGAACTTCTCTATCTTGATTCTAGAAGAGCTCGCCATTCCTCTTTCTACACTTGAATCACCATTGCAAAAGCTCCCACTAAACCCAGGTTTATCACAGGCCCAAGATAAAATTGATCTATCAAGACCGAGCCAAACCCTCAACAACAAAGGCGTCCCTCTGAAGCCAAAAACGAGCTCTGATACCACATGTAAGTTTTAAACCTATGAAGTAAAGCAATGCATATATATTCTTAAGTAAAACAAAATTTAATTAATGGCTCAAACACATAGTATACCGAGATTTATATCGGAAACCCTCAATTGGGGAAAACCTTTCTTATATTCATTATATCAAATTTCACCATTCACCATACAATATATATAATGTTTTTAGGTATTCCGTAAATACCAAAACCCTAATCCCTTAATCTGGGATTAATTTAGAAAGCCGCTAAAAATAACAAAAAACTATCCAAAAAAACATTTCGGGGTGCTGCACCAAATGCTGTGCGTAACTAGGGGGGGGCATACCTGCCCCCCCGGGACCCCCCTAGGAAGCGCCTGGTGCACACGACACAAAGGGCATTAGTAGAGGGATCTTCAGACGCAGTTGTCTAATCTAACATGCCCACACACACACATGCAAAGAATATAACATATACCCAACAATGGGATCCTATATATTGTATTGTAAACAATGAAGTTGGATCATGAATAGAATTAGACGTGCGACTCTAAAACAGGTTGTTGGTTTTCTCATTTGGGTTTTGAGGGTAAATCTCTATGTGTATATGTGTGATTGAAATTGTTTTCTTTTCTGTGTTAAGAATATTTTTGTGCATTGCATTATTGTAAAAGCTTTAAAACTTACACTTTGTAAACCCTATGTCACGTGCTACCTTGGAACACTCCCAGATATATACTAGCTCCTTATGTGACTTGAAGAAAAACCTCAAAACCTCCTCATATTCATCATTGTAATCAACCAAATCAAATATCTAAATCCATGGCTTAAAATTGGAGAGATCCTCCACCCTAGAAATTCTCTCTCTACACTACGATAACCCTAGACCTAAACCCCATCGTGAAACCATAAACCCTTTTGTAATGTATTTTTTATAAAATTTAAGAGTGGTTTAGTTTATAACCATATTCATGATTAAGTTGTTAGGTTGGTTTTCATATTCCAGGGCTTCTATAATGATATGAGATGAGTAATAAGGAGCTAACATTAAGAATTTGGTGTGACCAAGAAAATGATCTACGCTGGATAATTTGGTAAGGCAATTATGAAAGGTGTCAACATTATGTTCTTTGAGATGAGTTATCGATCAATTTGTTTGATTAATGTAGGATTTACCATAAGAATAGGGAATTCAGTAAACACCTTGACAAAACAATGGGTTAGTTTTATCTTCGACACTTCTAATTGTTTAAGCATCCTATGAGGTTTAAATAAAAATTTTATTTTCATTTTGGCTAAGATTTTGGAAATTTGATCAATGATGTCATGAATGTAAGGGAGCAAACTCTGGGCTCAGGATGGAGAAGCAGATGGTGGGTTCTTGGTTTTGGTCTTTTAGTGGAGAACATAGTGAAATGCTCCATTGATTTAGGAGATAGAATAATCAGTAGATTAGAAGGCTTTGGTGAGGTGGTTTCTTTCTATGATAAGGTGTTGTGGAGTGGAAATTTAAATATCTCTAGAAATAAGGGTTCTGAGGACAATGGATTTTTTGAGTAGGGTGGTAGTTGGATTGGGCATGAAGGTATCTATTAAGGTAAATATTTTTATGAAAAACTAGTGATCTAGATTATTTTTGGCACGAAATGAGAGTGGAGATATAATAAAGCAATGTACAGTGATATCTTGGATATACAATAATATAACATAAATGTATCAGAGATGCAACCATAAACACATAGATACAATAATACACAATTTTCTATTAATGAGTGAAAATGTACAAAGATTGTAAAAATACAGAGTGAAAGACTCGCTAGAATGGTGGCAACTTATCTCTCAGAAGAGATGTGACGGCTACTCACATCCGTGAGAAGATGATTTTACAATGAGGCTCCAAAGGCCTTTTTATCCTAAATAAAATCCAAAACCCTAACCCCGGAAGATGAAAATCCAACAGTTTTGTGGAACTCGTTTTGGGTAGTTTGGTGTATCAACTTCTCGGGGGTGTAACTTTAGCGTACGATCTCCGTTTGGGGCGCACAATAGCTCGTTGGAAAGGTATCATTGAGGAGATTCATTTTGGGGGCTCAATTAGAGACTTTGGCTATATTTGAGAAGCTATATCCCAAAAAACCTTCATTTAGGCCCTCAAAATGGCCCCAGAAGTTAAAAACTGCTAAACATAGTAAATTGCCAAAATTGGTAGAAAACTGTTTTGAGCGAGCTGGAAAAGGTGGGTGGCCACTGATATCCACCTATATCAACTAGGTAGGAAATGAAGACATCATTTTGATGACTGTCAGGGACATCTAAGAAGGGAAGTGAATTATCTTATTGAGTTTCCATGGTAAATTGAATGTGGGGTGATAAGTTGTTGAGATGATCATAATAGGTTTAGGGAAGATTAGCCATGAGGCCAAATAAGAAAGGTGTCATCAAAATATTATAACCAACATTTAAGTTTGAGAGGGAAACTATTAAGGGCTAATGTTTTAAAGTACTCCATGAAAATGTTTGCCACTATAGGGGATAAGGAAGATCCCATGGCCATGCCTTCAAAAGTTTACCTTTAAAATTGAAAAAAAAATAGAGGTGAAGCAAATCTGTATAAGACTTATGGTTTCAATGTTGGCTAACTTTGAAACACTGTTAATAGTTTTGGAAATGGGGATTTTGGTGAACAAGGAAATTTCAATAACAAATGCAAGTACATAAAATTGGATCAATGATGAAAATGCTAACAATCATATGTTGGTCTAATTAGTTGAGACAAGAAACTCATGTAAACCAAGACATTTAAATTCATCATTCCCTTACATTGGAAATAACATAATTACAACAAACCTTAATGGGACATTGAGAGATAAACATGAGATTGGTTACATCTTCAACCTACTATATAATCTTAACTATAATCTTAACTAACGCCAGGGAAGATGCTTACCATACAAAAATTAACAATTATTCATTCATAAAGATATGAACACATAGATACCACTTAAAAAACTTTAATAACAAGTGTTGCATGGCAGTGTAGTCCCTGCCAGGTTGGAATGGGAATAAATGCGCTGCTATGATGGGACCGAGTATAGACACATGGGAAGCAGGTTGAAGTACATGTGGTATCCATGCAGAGGATGGCTTTGTGGTAGCGTGCCACTAGCTAGACCCACGACATTTGGCTTGTATATGACCCTCAGGTTAATATGCGAACGAGGTAGACATTCAAATACAATATAATATTAAACAAAGGTTCATGGACACAAAAAATTTAGTATTTGGAATTTATTCCATATTTTTGAAGCATACAAATTATCTGTTACATATTTATGGAATCTATTCCATATTTTTGAAGCATACACATTAAACATTCAAATACAATAGAATACTTGGTTTTTGTTTTCTTTGAAATTTATAAAAAAATAAAACACATTAAACATTCAAATACAATAGAATACCAGGTTCCTGTTTTCTTTTAAATTTATCAAAAAATAATAATGTCTGTTACATATTTTTGGAAGGTGTTCCATATATCTGAAGCATACACATTAAACATTAGTTTTCTTTGAAATTTATCAAAAATAAATAATGTCTGTTACATATTTATGGGATCTGTTTCATATTTCTAGAAATTTAAATGCGTTTGTCATATAGACTGGGATTGGGGCTCCCGTGGACCATAAAAAAGAAACAAGTACAAGAATTAGGACTGTAGAAAAAAGAAGTGTGTGACGATAGAGAGGAAGACCTGAAAAGAAGAAATTGGAAGTTATGAGTGTTTGGTTAGAGATTTCTATTTAAAGAGGTAGAATAACTGGTTTGATAAAGAAAACAAGATGACATCAGTATAGACTTAATATGAAGTCGATTCATCTTTGTTGCTGTCGTCGACGGTCGTTGGAATCGTGCCAACCGGTTGTTGCCCTTCCTCGACGAGGTTGTCCATTCTTCGTTGGAACCATTATTCAATGTAGCTTCTCATGGGGGCCACATTGATTTCATCCTGGATTTCTATGTCGAAAATCTTGTTTTCTAATTTCCTTAGATCCATAGAAATACTATGCAAACTCTGTTCAATTTCTTCATTATGTGCCGCATATTCCAGTACCCAGCTCTTGAGCTCATCTACACGATATTCAAGGATGCTGTAATTTTTTTTGAAAGACAACCCCTTTAAAATACCAAGTTGTTCATTGAAGGCTTCTTTGGTCATTGACAAGGATTTGAGAATTAAGTTTGGGTCTTGAACCTCGTTGGTACTTCCGGCTAAGTCTATTTGTTTATGATATGGCTTGTTTACATGATTCGACAATGAGCTCCAGGTTCTTAACTTTCTTTTGCCAGCATGATTTTAATTGTTTGGTCTGTTTTGGGGAGGAGAGATTCTCTTGTCTTCTTTTCAGATCCGAGCTGTTGATGGCATGGTTGTTAAAAGGGGTCAACACATGTTCACAAAAATGTTGATCATTTTTTAAATTCGTCTGCAAATGTTCGTGCAAATCATTTTCTCTCTTTCGAAAGGAAGATATATTTTGTGATGTTTCCCAGGCTTCAGTAACTAGCTGCATTATTTTGTTGATGTTATTCTCTACAAGGGATCTACACGATGCAAGGAGGCTAGAGGATACTTTTAACTTGGCTGCAGAGGTAACATGCACATTTTTTGCTAAAGGATTGGCAAACTCTGGGATAGTAATGAAAGCCTCCTCAAATTCCTTGATGCGGTCTTTCAGTTTGGCATTCTCCGCTTCAATTTCTCCAATGGAATCATCAAGAGAATCACTGGTTACATGGTGAAATAGGGAGATTTGGGATGGTCACATTTTCTTAAAGTTAATCTCTATACGAGATTTTCCTTTCCTATTTGTTACATCTCTCTTTTCAATGGCCATATTTTTAGATTGGCCGTAAAAAACAACTCTCTAGAATACGAAGGATTCATCTTCGTCAAAATGTCAGTCTCAACTATTTCCATTGCGGACGAACCAACTTTGTGCATGTGCTCAGTTTCAATTTCAAGCTGCATATGCTCACTTTCAATTTTGGGTTCGTTCACCTACCCTGACATGTTTTTTCTCTTCTTCGTCAGGGGAACTTTGTGAGAACTATTAATTTTTGTGCGAGGAGGGTTCTTATCTCCTCCTCCATTTGAATATTTTTGGGTTGATTTCTTATTGGGGTGGGCCGTTGAAGTGATGCTCTGTGATGTCGTGATGGTAGGGGATTGAACACTCTTCTCACCGGATACTTTTCCCTATTGTCTGTACAATTCAGTTGCGCTTTGCAATGTCTCTACGTCGCAATCGCCAGAAGTAGGATTGTTGTCCCTGTCTTCGGTCAGGCGTCTATGGATAAAAGAGATGCTAAATCCAACTGCTAGTAAATGTTCTTGAAAAATCCCATTAGGGTCTAACCCTTTTAGCCTTTCAGCATATGTTAGGTTCAAGTTCTTGAAATGGACTACAAATTCATCAATCTTGCTGACGTTTCTTCACACAGAGTCCCCGACTTTTCAAGGCAGTGGAATGAGATGCTTTTTTTTCTTGTCAGGGAAAAAATGCAACCAGTGGTTGTATTGCCTTGCTATTTTTGTAAGAAAAATCTTGTCCGTGACGTGGCATGGAAGGAAAGCAGGATTTTCCTTGGAGCCAAAGACCATTAGTGCACTGTGATTTTCCTTTTGTTCAAGTGTCCCCTTCTTGTTCAAAAACTTGGTTTCCTAGCCAGACATCCAGGGAGCATCCTTCCCTAACAATAAATCTTTGAAAACTGAGATAAAGTCATTAAAAACTTCATAAAAACAATGGGAGGCCTTGTGCCTCCACAGGGTCTGGTACCATAATGTTACTGGGTCAAATTCACAGTTTATTTTCTTGGAAAGAGACAATTTTGGAAACAAGAAACAATGGACTATTGCGAAAATCAAGCAGGATGACATATAAAATTTATTCGATTATGTGAATCGTGACAACTGGGAACAGATTTCAATGGAAATTATATTCCCCTAATAAAAAAAGAATTGTTCCTTGACTGTGAAGTACAAAATATAAATAACTATACGGGAAATGTTTTCCGTGGATGCATGTCCCATTATTCTTGTAAAAAGTCAATCAATTTCTCGGAATGGATTTCTAAAGGAACTTACCTGCAACTTTGTGATATCTTCAGGAACTACTGTCGGGTCTTCGAGGAACTCGACTAAGATGTCCAACCCGTTATCATGTTTTTCTAGGAACTGCTTGTAGTCTTTTCCTCTGAAGGTCAATGTTGGCTTCGACAATTTTAACATCTTGTGGAAGACCTAAGGTGACAAAGAAACAGGAGGTCGCGTAGTGGAATAATTCTTTGGCTTGAAATATATTTTTCGGCGCACCAAGAGACCACCTCCTTACCATAAAAAACCTCAGGGACGTAGCCTGCACAAGCGATTCCCAAGGTCCAAATCACTTCGTTCTGGGCGGAACAGGATGAATAGTAAAAGTATGCCCTGAACCACTGGAAGTTCTGGTCCTGACGTCCGAAGATATTCACTGTATCTCCAAAAAACTGTTGTCGACCTGCTACCATAAGTTTACAAGAACGTTTGTTTGCTCCAAACGATGATTGAAATGAAGAGTTGGAGGGCATAATATAACGCTGTGCAAATATTGGTCCAATGTGTGTGAATGGGAGATCTCCTCGAGACTTTCGCTCACTAATGACAATTTAGACGACTGTTGCATGATGCATTGTTAACATTAAAGACTAGTAATTGCACACATAGAAGTGCGAACATGGCAGATACGAAAATGAGCGATTAAGCATTGGAGATTTCTTGAACGGGCCAATGCGACGACCCGTGTTTGAGATGAACAATCAGAATGGGACAATATAACTCTTCGCAGATCTTGGTTTAATGGGAGATCTCCTCGAGCATTTCACTCATTAATGACAATGCCGACAGTTCCTTCATGGTGAGATGTTAGCATGAAATGTTTCTAATTGCATATTAAGAAAGAAGTACAGAGGTCACGAGGACGAGAAATAACAGTTAAGGAGTGTATAATTATCGAAAGCGGTTGGGCGAGATTCAAAATAGGGTTACAAGGTACAACTGTTGGAGGTGAGGGCGTGAGAGTCAAATTATATGTCTAAGAACTTTTTGAGTGCAATACGCATAACACCGAAGAGGGTATGATAGGACAGTACAGAGGGCAATTTGTATATCGCGAAAGTCCGGGTAATGTTTGCAGGACATAGAACAATGGAGGTGCAAACGTGAGCCCACCTATCTGGGAACCTGCAATCGATAAAGTGGCTTAAGTATGGAATAGAGAAATGGCTGGGCGGATTTGTTTTCGCTAATATATTGAAACATGTAATATATATCCCATTGCGTGGCAAGATCTTTTCTGCATGTCTCTGGGCAGAAAAGAGAAAATAAGAGAAGATAAATTAATTTAAATTCGAAGAGTCGAGCTTTAATTAAATTTCAATGTCTCGTCTACACTTTTGTTTTTTAATGGAAATCAATACGGTTGTTGCATGATGAAATATTAGTGGTAAACCTTGGTCAGGCATAGTAAACAATTCCTAAGAATTGGAGATTTCGTGAACTTGCCAACCCGAGGAACCGCGAAAGAGATTCCCTGAAATGGGAAAGTATGGAAAGTTGTCGTACAGGCTTCAGAATTAGGGTGACAATGGTTTCCCAGGAGACGTGACTTTCTGAAGGTCAAATTGTATGTATCTTGGGACTTGAATGCAAAATGACATGTTTAAGGTTCATGCAGAATGAAGTGCTAGCACTAAATCTTACCAATTGCATTTCCAAAGAGAAGTAGGAAGGTGGTGGGGACACAGAACACAACAAGTAAGGAATGTCTAATTATCGAAAGAGGTTGGTGACACTTCGAAATAGGGCTACAAGATACATCCAATAGAGGTGAGGGCCCGAGGGTCAAATTGTATCTCTCAGGCATGATGATTCATTCCTGCAGACAAAGTGTATATCACGAAACTTTGGGTACTGCTTGCTAGTCATGGAACATTGGAAACACAATCCCAAGCCCGCCAGTTCGGGAACCTGCAATCAAAAAAATGTTGAAGTATGAAACAGGGAAACGGAAGGGCGGATTCGATACACAGTAAATGTACAATTTCATGGAAATACAACCAACTTGGGGCTAAGTATTGAAAGGAACGACTAACATCTGGGCTTGTGATGGGGCATTCCAACGGACAAATTGTATATTGCGGAACTCTAGGCACTGTTTGCAAGTTGCAGAAGATTCCAAACACAATTTTGAGGCCATCAATCTGGGAACCCGTAATTGAAAAAGTGTGCAAGTATGGAATAGGGAAACGCTGGCCTGGACTTGTTTCGCTAATATATTGAAAATTGTAATAGATCTCCTTTGCATGTTTGTTGACAAGTTTTGTAGGGATGGTTAGTCCCCGATACTTCGACTTATTAATGACGATCCTTACGGTTGTTGCATGATGTCATTTTAATATTAAACCTTTGGTGTTGCATATTTGGAAAGAAGCATGAGGATGGTCAGAACAAGAAACAGTGAGTAAGAATTGGAGATTTCGTGAACCCATTAACATGAGGATCCAAAATAGGGTGAGAAGATCTCCTCAGAAGACGTGAGGCCCTGATGGTCAAATTGTATCGCTCGAAACATTTGAATGCGTAATCTGTAACACAGAAGAGGAGACGATGTCGTAATCCGGTAGTCAATTTGTATATGGCAGAGGACCAGATGCCAATTTTTTCATACCAGTGTGTTCAATTGTCACTAGTAAGAGCATAATTTATGTGTATTAGGAAGGACGGGAAGTTAGTGGGGATGGAAGGTAGCAACAAATACTTTGAAACATTTGTGAACCGTGGTAGAGTGAAGCTTGTGAGTTCGAGGAGTCTGTGATGGAATTGTAGATCACAAAAGTTTTGAGTGCAAGATGTATATCATAGAACAAGAAGCAACAGAGTTCGAAAGCGCCAACCCGACAACTGCGGCCATAAAATTGGCTAAGTATGGAAAGGAATGGCTGTCGGTCAGATTCATCATGTGAGGATATAGATGGAGATGAAGATATGTCATCCTGCCAACGTTGGAACCTGCGATCATAGAAAGACTACTAAGTATATAACCAGAAAGTGATAATACACGAAAAGAAGAAAAGGGAGAAAGGGATCAGGAGTCCTTGGTGGAATTATAGATCACAGAAGTTTTGAGTGCAAGATGTATATCAAGGAACAATAAGCAACAAAGTTCGAAAGTGCCAACCCGACAACCGCGAGCATAAAATTGGCTAAGTATGGAAAGGAACAACGGTCGGTCAGATTCGTCATGTGACGATATAGATGGAGATGAAGATATTTCAGCCCACCAACACTGGAACCCACAATCATAAAAAGGCAACTAAGCATATAACCATAAAGTGATAATACACGGGAAGAAGAAAAGGGAAAAAGGGCTAAGGAGTCCACGGTGGAATTGTAGATCACAAAAGTTTTGAGTGCAAGATGTATATCACGGAACAAGAAGCAACAGAGTTTGAAAGTGCCAACCCGACAACCGCGGCGATAAAATTGGCTAAGTATGGAAAGGAACAATGGTCGGTCAGATTCGTCATGTCAGGATATAGATGGAGATGAAGATATGTCAAACCACCAATGTTGGAACCTACGATCATAGAAAGGCGACTAAGTATATAACCAGAAAGCGATAATACACGGGAAGAAGAAAAGGGAAAAGGGTTAAGTATCTCACATAAAAACATCTATTGTTCATTTATTAATGCTAATATTTTTGAACCCCTGGTGAGTTCTCACTAGTAAAAGCATAAATTACAGATCACAAAATTTCTTTGGGTGCAAGATGTATATGACAGAACATGGGACATAAGTGTTGGATACCGCAAACCCGAGACCCGGTGATCAGATAATTGGATAAGTATTGAAAGGGACCACAGTCGGTCGGGCTCATGGTGTGAAGATATAGATAAAGTGTTGCCAATTTGCGAATCTAGGAGGCCGTGATCATATAGATGCGACTAAATATAGAACCACAAAGTGATAATAGAGGGGGAGAAAAGAGGAAAAATTAAGAGAAAGTGTTTATATTTATTCCATTAGTATTCATATTAATATATATTAATAGATTATTTCTGGTCCAAATGCAGATCATCTTTCAATTTGCAGGATCCTGTTCGATTCACAAATTTCATTGAAATTCATAAGCAATAGGAAGGGAAAAAATGGAGGATGACTTGGCCCGTGATGGGGCATTCCAGCGGACAAATTGTATATTGCAAAAATCCGGGCACTGTTTGCAACTTGCATAAGATTCGAAACACAATTTTGAGGCCGTCAATCTGGGAACCCGCAATCAGAAAAGTGTCCAAGTATGGAACATGGAAATGTTGGCCCAGACTTGTTTTCGCTAATATATTGAAATTTGTAATAGCTTTTCCATTACTTGGGAAGATCTTCTTTGCATGTTTCTGGACAAGTTCTGTAGGGATGGTTGGTTCTCGAGACTTTTGCTTATTAATGACGATCTTTACGATTGTTGCATGATGGCATTTTAGTATTAAACTTTTGGTGTTGCATATCTGGAAAGAAGTACGAGGATGGGCAGAACGGGAAACAATGATTAGGAGTTGGAGATTTCGTGAACCCGCCAACGCAAGGATCCAAAATAGGGTGACAAGGTCTCCTCAGAAGACGCGAGGCCTCGATGACCAAATTGTATAGCTCGAAATATTTGAATGCATAATGTGTGTCACGAAAGAGGGGACGATGTCGGAGTCCGGTAGTCAATTTGTATATGGTGGAGGACTAGGTGCCAATTATTTCGTACCACTGTGTTCAATTGTCACTAGTAAGAGCATAGTTAATGTATATTAGGAAGGACGCGAAGTTAGTGGGGATGGAAGGCAACGACAAATACTTTGAGCGAATTTAATATATTCGAGGAGTCCGTAGTGGAATTGTATATCACAAAAGTTTGGAGTGCAAGATGTATATCACGGAACAATAAGCAGCCGAGTTTGTAAGTGTCGACCCGACAACCATGGCCATAAAATTGGCTAAGTATGGAAAGGAACAACTGTTGGTCGGATTCGTCATGTGAGGATATAGATGGAGATGAATATATGTCAGCCCACCAACCTTGGAACTGAAGATCATAGAAAGGCGACTAAGTATATAACCAAAAATCCATAATCGACGAGAAGAAGAAAAGGTGAGTTCGTATGCGCCAACCCGGCAACCACGGCCATAAAATTGGCTAAGTATGGATAGGAACAACAGTCGATCAGATTCTTCATGTGAGGATATAGATGGAGATGAAGATATGTCAGCCCGCCAACCCTGGAACCCACGATGATAGAAAGGCAACTAAGTATATAACCAGAAAGCGATAATGGACGGGAAGAAGAAAAGGGGAAAAGGGCTAAGTATCTCATAGTAGAAAATCCATTTTTTCGTTTATTAATGCCAATCTTTTCGAACCCTTGCCAAGTTCAAAGCATAAATTGCAGATCACGTAAGTTCTTTGTCTACAAGATGTATATGACGGAACATGGGAAATAGGTGTTGGATACCGCAAACCGGGGACCTGATGGCCAAATAATTGGCTAAGTATTGGCCAAGAGAAAGTTTTGATATTTATTTCAATAATATTCATATTAATATATATTAATAGATTATTTCTGGTTCAAATGTAAATCATGTCCCAATTTGCAGGATGCTTTTCAGTTCTCAAATTTCATTGAAACCATGAATGTTTTGAGTGCAAGATGTATATAACGCAACAAGAACCAACATAGTTCGAAAGTGCCAACCTGACAACTGCGGCCATAAAATTGGCTAAGTATGGAAAGGAACAACGGCCGATCGTATTCGTCATGTGAGGATATATATGGAGATGAATATACGTCAACCCGCCAACCTTGGAACCCTCTATCATAGAAAGGAGACTAAGTATATAACCAGAAAGCGATAATAGATGGGAAGAAGAAAAGGGGAAAAGGGCTACGTATCTCACAGAAGAAAATCTACTTTTCCTTTATTAATGCCAATATTTTTGAACCCCTGGTGAGTTCTCACCAGTAAAAGCATAAATTGCAAATCACGAAAGTTCTTTGGCTGCAAGATGTATATGATGGAACAAGGGACATATGTGTTGGACACCGCAAACCCAGTACTAGGTGGCCAGATAATTGCCTAAGTTTTGTCCAAGAGAAAGTTTTTATATTTATTCCAATAGTACTCATATTAGTATATATGCATGAATATTATCAAATAGAAGAAGTTGCAACATATGCAAGATATTGAATAGGAACATGACATGAACACTTGAGTTGCCTTGTTGTAATAGTCATTAATTCATTCTATTTACGGGACTCGAAGAATGAAAGCAGGACGGGTCCTCCAATTTCTTTATTTAAGTATAGGGAGGGTGTCGCATAAGTATGGCCTATGGCAAATTATTCTTCCATGTAAAATGTAAGGAACAAACAAAGTACCCTTTATTTAAATTGAAGTACTGGGCAACAGAAAGAAAATCTTGTCGTCCATGTTTAAGGACAAATAGGAAAAAAGGAACAAAATAAAATGAAAAGCAATACCAGAGATTGGAAAACACCATAAAAAAACAACAAATATTCTATATTCAAATAAGATGGGTTACAAAATACAACTGAGATTATTTGCCACAATGACTGCGATTTGGCCTACCCCCGACCCCAAAAAAATATGTACAATAATGAAGCTTGTTGACAGTCTTCTTGAATATCAATTTTGGGTCTTGGACTTCATTGGTGCTACCAACTAGATCTATCCCGGTTTTTTGAATAGCTTGTCTCTTCTAGATATGGCCTGTCTGCATTGGCTGGTTATTCAACATTCCATTCTTTGTTAAGTGTTAATTTACCTCTGTTGTTGAAAACTTGGGGTTTAAGGTGCCTTCCTTGTAATGTTCCTGACCATTGACATCTGAGACAACTTAGAAATGTGATTCAGGCCCAATTCAAAGTCGAGGGAGTCGTTTTATGTGACGTCAGTTATGGGGGAAACAAATCCTGTTAGGCAACAAAAGCTGAGACAAAAAAAAATAAAAATTCACGTATGTTGTGATTGCTATTCTTCCTTTATTCAATCATCTATTTGGTTGAAAAGCCTATCTAAAGATTTGTATGTTGAACTTCTTTGTTTTATTACAGTAAATTGGAAAAAACGTCCAAGCCAGATGCAAAATGTTCCTCTGTTGAAGTACATGACTTCTTCCGGCAACACAGGTCTGGAAAGTGCATCAAATACTGCAGATCGCATCCGAATATATCTTTCATCATAGGGGTGGCAGACAGTGCGGCCCAGAAAAAAGTCTGGAATGTTCGGAAGTGACGCCAAATATTACTCCATGCTCGAATACACTCAGTAGGAAATTATAAAATTTGATACCAACGAACGTGAGAAACTGTATGTGCATTTGAATCAACATTCTAAAATCACAAAACGTTTTATGCCAAAGTTGTAACAGAATTGATAGACAACCAATTTCTATGTCAAATAGTGTTGAGCGACCTCTAGATGCAGTAACAGACTCGACATACAATCAAATTTTGATCACTACCAATACTAATGTCAAGTGTAAGAAGTCGTGATCCTAGGTTCCAGGTAGTTTCACCTCCAGGCATCCACATAGGCGTTGACCCCAGGCTCCAGATAGCTTCGGCCTCGGACATTGACATTGACTGTGGCAATGGGAACAGTGCTACTGAATGTAGTGTGACAATGAGGTGAACAAGAAGGGTTGTCATTGTCAAAGTACTTAAACTGTAGGATTGTCAGACCTGCAAAGAACATCGACTTTAGTGTTGCTCTCTCACGAAATCTACAATGTTGCTGTGAGTCCATAAATATTTAGACGTTGGGTGTCCTGTGTGATAATGACCTTAACATTAGGAACATGCCATACATCTATTATCTGACATTGTAGTGTTAATGCAATTTCCATAGTGGACGACGTGAACCCCAAGCAACGCCTAAAACATTTCGAACAACCGTCTGTTCAAAAAATACATTGTTCTATATTAAAAAAAAAAGAAATTGTGTGCATTTTCCCTATCCAAAGCAAGGGAAACAACAAGAAGATTGACATTAGGTGGAAACGAATATGGAAACACACCACTACATTAAGGTATCTCCTAAAGAATGAAATAAGATGATTACATGAAGGTGGTAGTAAAAGGTGATATTCAGAAACCAAATCATTACCTGAACACATGAAACTTCTTGCAGAAGCTGGTAGTATAAAGTAATCCTCATAATGTGTTTCAAAGTCCATAATTCAGTTATATGCGTAATGTGCAGTAGAGATAGACAATTGATTGTATGTGGAGTCTATAACTACATCCAGAGGACAGTGAACAAACTTTGACAAAGAATATGGCTTTCTGTCAAGTCTGTTATCACACCCAGAAGTAGCTTAGAAAACTTTGAAATAGAAACTTCTGTAATTTTAGTATGTTGTTTTATCCACCCATACAATTTTCTCTTACTCGCGATGATCCAAATCTATAATTTCCTTTTGACTACATTCACGAATGGAGTAATATTTCACATCATTTTCGAATATCATAGACTGTTTTGCAAGCCACGGTAAGTGCGACTCCTCTGACGAAGACAAATTCTTGTGTGCTTTGCAGAATTTGATACACTTGCCAAATATGTGTTGTTGGAAGAAACTATATACTTCAATGAAGGAGCATTTTGCAGGTGACCTGAAAATCCCTTCCAACTCCCAGGAAGAAAACAAAGAACATAAACAAACAAATCTCTAGGTAGGCCTTTCAACCAACTAAAGCATCGAATACAGGGAGAACACCAGTCAGAAGATGTTTTTTTTTTTCTTCCCTGTCCGAGTTTCTGTTGGATAACAAAGTTTTTTTTCTGCTCAAAGCTCACGTCACATAAAACCATTCTCTCTTCTTTCATTTGGGCCTCAATGGAATCTATAAGTTGTCTTACATGTCCATGACTAGGAACATTAGAACGAAGGCACCCTAAAGCCCAACTCTTTGATGATAGAGAGAAATGGGAATAAGTATTTAAAAGCAATGCTAGAGAATGACAATATAATCTTTCGTAGATTTTGGTTTAATTTGTCTTAATGGAAGATGCCCTCGATATTTTCTCCTATTAATGCTAATATTTTCGAATATGTGTGCTGAATAGTGACTAATAGCACGTAATAACATTCCCATATCCAATCAGATTCTCAAATATGACAACATGTACATATACACAGTATTAAAGAGGGACATGACGTCAAGACCTCCGTGGATGACAACGTGGTAGTACAGTATTGCACTGTTACTATGATGGTGCCTTTAAAAAACTAAAATAGCCAATATTTTTTTTTGTTGCAAATTCAAAATGTAGGCAAAAAAAATTGTTAGATCCCATAATATCTGCTTGTTTATGCATTTTAATGGGAGATGTCCTCGAGCTTTCTGCTTATTAAAGCCAATAGTTTCGAACCTGTCTGTTCGGTTGTCACTTTTGAAAGCATAATTAATGTACATTGGGAAGGGTGGAAGGTGGCGGGGATGGAAGGGAGCGAAAAAATGCTTTTAAAATTTTCTGAACCCGGGAACGCGTGAAGCCGTGAAACTTTGAAGACTCGACTAAGTATGGAAAGGTAGGTCGGACATACAGACTCATCGTAGGTAGAGGTAGGGTTGCGAGTTCGAGGAGTGCGTGGTCGAATTGTAGAGCATGAAAGTTTTGGGTGCAAGATGTATACCCCGAACACGGGTTACCATAGATCGAAAACACCTATCCACAAACCCGCGTTCATAAAATTGGCTAAGTATGCAACCAAACGATGGTCGGTCAGACTCGTGATGTGAATATATAGATGGAGATGACGATTTGTCAGATTGCCACATCGTGAACCTGTGAGCACATAAATGTCACAAAGTATAGAACCAGAAATAAGAACAAAAGGGAAAAATAGGCAAGTTTAGAAGAAATTGGATAAATATGTAGACGAACGACGATCGACCGGACTTATGATGTGAATATATATATGGAGATGACGATTTTTCAATTGGACACCCCGGGAACTCGCAACTACATAAACGTGGCAAAGTATGGAACCATAAACACATAATAGAGTGGAAGAACAAAAGGTAAAAACGAGAAAGTTTACAAGAGGAAAAAGAAAGGGAGATAAGAACTTTATCGTTCAGACAACAACACTTACTCTCATAACTATGAAACCATAGTAAGACATTAACCATGGGAAAAATATCATCAGCTATGAAATATAGTTGGAGCCCGACAAACTCTGGTTGAAGCCGTAAGATATGCAATTTACATCAACTGCAAAATTTGCATGGTATTTTATCTGAATAGTATTTTCTAGGGAGCCAACTGCAAAAAAATGTAACAACAGATCCAACTGCAGATGCAACACCCCAACATCGCAAAGCTTAAGCAACCAATATCAAGCAACAAATAACAACCCAGTTAAGAAGCACCAAAAGGCCCAACTGCATCCGCAGGACCCGAACCCTGCAACGTTGAATCAAACAACAATATGTAACATCCAACGAACAAAGAAGCAAGAACAAACCAGTCGACCAGGAATGCCAGTGAAGAAAAATATTGGCCAATTCACTGAACACAAGATTGCATCAAAAAATTCCGATGAAAATGTATTGCAACACATCTGTTAACCAAATAGTTCAGGCTGTGAGAGCTGCTAGGTAAAATTCAAAGCTGGGAGGACTGTCCAAAGACCAATGTTCGACACATAACCTACCTCCATCACAGGAAAAGTGACACATCACAAAAGGATATTGTATTTTCTCCTCACATACAAAGATTTTCTGCAAGAGGATTTCAACCCAGGCATCCCCAGTAGTCAAATTTCCCAACTGCAAACTGCAAACATCAAGCGAAAATAAACATGACACCCAAACCCACCCATCAATGGGGAACGACAGAACAAAAGTTCCAATCACGGTTGTAGAACCCCAAACGTGCAAACTGCAACAAGACCAACAAGACCAACATGCAAACAAGACAACAACAACGAGCAAATAACAAATCAGTGAACATGCAAGAAGCAAGCATGAACTAGTGAACCAAAAATGCAAATCTGTTAACCAAATAGTTCAGGCTGTGAGAACTGTTAGGTAAAATTCAAAGCTGGGAGGACCGTTCAAAGACCAATGTTTGACACAAAACGTACCTCCATCACAGGAAAAGTGACGCATCACAAAAGGATATTGTATTTTCTCCTCACATACAAAGATGTTCTGCAAGAGGATTTCAACCCAGGCATCCCCAGTAGTCAAATTTTCCAACTGCAAACTGCAAACATCAAGCGAAAATAAACACGGCACCCAAAACCGCCCGTCAATGGGGAACGACAGAAGGGAAGTTCCAATCGCGGTTGCGGAACCCCAAATGTGCAAACTGCAACAAGACCAACAGGCAAACAAGAACAACAACAACAGGCAAATAACAAATCAATGAACATGCAAGAAGAAAACATGAACCATTGAACTAGCAATGCCGCTGAAGAGCAATATTGCCCACATTGACTGCATAGAACATTGCATATAAAAAAAACCTGGAAGAAAATGTATTCTAACAAGCTTGCTAAATAAACATTTTATGCTGTGAAGCCTGTTAGGTAAACATTTAAGTCTGTTAGAACTGCTCTGTAAACATTTAAGAAAGAATGCAGTGTGGCAGGTCTCTTACGTACCAAAAAAACATTTATTATATTATTTTATAACAATAATAAATTAAAATTAGTAAAAATAGTTGGAACAATAGAGACTCAGAGAGACCGTATATGATCCAAAAAATTTGGATATGCTAGCATATCAAACATTGGGATAAATTCAGCTAGCAGAAAATGCTAAGACAAACATTCGAACTAATACTAGCATTAATCCACCTTCGAGCAATGCATAAGAAAATATATGATTCAAAAAGACCAATGCATCAGAAAATATATGATTCAAAAAGACTGTATATGATCAAAAACTTTGTATATGCTAACATATAAAACATTGGGAATAGCAAAGCCGACAATAAGACCTCCAATATGTTATCCAATCAAATCATGACATATATGGTACTTTTTATTATATAAAAATCATTGTTTTTAGTTCCCTAGTTCCAACAATAAATATTATGCAAATGTTTTTGCTCAAAAGACAAACTAATATGAAGTCAACGAATTATCAATCGCTATAGTCCCTCTATACCTTCATCAGGGACTAATAACAACTATAGATTGATAATAAGAAGGATGTTGCTTATTACAATATATTCCTCACAAAGTATCTACCAAATATGGAAATATTATAGTCCAAATGGAAAATTGTGATAATTTTCACCGCATTACCAAAACATCAAAGCTTATGGGGATATAAAGGATCTACGTTTAGCAATATAAATAGGAAAGAAACAATTAAGAGGCTCCTACTCTAGTAGAAAAAGTGCTATAATCCATGCAACCTTATTTTTACATTTAGTAAACTTGAACCAAGTTTATATAATCCCATGTAAAACCTGTCATGGATGAAACTAATATCAACACATTTATGAGAGATTTTTGACTTATTTCAAGCATCCATTTTTTAATATATCTGGGAAAGTGGAGAGACATCCATCCTTTGCACATTTTAGCTCTACACGCTCACCATTTTGTTTTGTTTTTTTCATTCTAAAGTTTCTTAATAGATTCATTGATAGGTGTTCTTATAGAATGAATTATAACTGAGAAAGTGCATTAGAAGCTAAGTAAAATTTCAACCACAACCATTTGGTGCATATGTGAACCTACAATATATAATTTATATAAAAAGGTGTCCTTACAAGTGGGACCCACACTTTCTCCATGATAGGAAGATATTGAGGAATGAGCATTTACCATTCACTCCATTCATCAAATCATCAAGAGTGTTGAGAATTTATAAATGTGGATAGTAAACATGGAGTTCAATTTGAGCCAATTTGACATTTCAACGTCTTTTCCAATGTGATTAGCGACATACCTAATAATTATATTAGCACACAACTTTATTCCAAATACCATACCAAATAAAGGCATCATTTTCTTCTTGGGTTTGCAATACATAAGTGCATAGATAATTGTTGCCTCCATGCATTAGCTACTTAAGAAGCACGATTGTCATCCCTCACGTGTTACTGAAATCACTTCCAATGTTAAATAAAGTAAATTTCAATATATTTAAAAAGAAAGTTACTTAAATAATTATGAAGATGTATTCAAGCTGAAATAAGTTTATGGATGTACATTATAGAGATTTTAATCTTAATGTTGAAAGTAATTTCTTCAATAACAATGCAAGAAACTTCAAATCTACTCAACACTATTTCCAGATAAAATTAAGAATGTAGACACCACAAAGACTTCAACTTCAAACATAGTTAACTTCAACAACCCTTAGAGCGAGGTTTATCTCAATACATAGATATGGAAATTCTTCAGTTACAACAACAATATAACTACAACAAATCATATCTAAAAAATTCATTAAGCATGCTAAACACCACAACATTTAACCTTGTTGTACTAATAAATCAACATACTAACCAACCATGAAACTTGCTTAATACATGAGAAAAATCAAATCTTCAATCCAAACTTAGGATAGTAACGATAAACTTCATATTATCACAATAATGAAGATAAAAGGCAATGCCTCAACTCATCTCAAGCTAGTACAACAAATCCTTTCAGTTCATCCCAAGCAAGTGTTGATGTTTTGGTAGCTACGAGAGGTATTAACCTCCATGGATAAACCTTTGACTAGAATAGAATATTCTGAAAGCAAGAGAAAACCTAAACAGATGTGTGAAAACCCTGGACGACAAGTTGGTTCAACATAATAAGTAATATCGAAGTATTATATGCAGAAAAGGACAGTTCGACCCTGCTTGAAGAGACACATGTTCACCTAGCCAGATTAGTATAAATAGAAGGCACTTTAGCTCATTTGGAAAAACGCACTCACTCAGTTGGTGTGCATATCTCAGAAGTGCAATAGTAACAAAAGTAGTGCGCAAGTCTGGAAGAGGAGAAACAACAACTGCAGTGGTGCAACACACTATTGTTCAACCTTTTTGGTACTCTTACTTGTGCGCTACCTTGGAGAAGGTGCACTCTCTTGGTTTATCTGTTGGTTCTAGTGTGGCTTCCCGGAATCATTCTATCTAGCAAAGGTTAAGGTGCTTGAGGGTGCCTTTGTGCCTATGGTTGGGTGACAATGGTGTAACATTGTTTATAGTAAACAAGCACAATATTCTAATAGGTTATGGGCCCATACCACCTTTGGAACAATCTAACCATTGGAAGGTAGATACACACCTCTCTGTCAATCTCGTTGTAGCTAGGGTTTTTGATCCTATAGCAACAATAAACGTTAACTTGATTGTTCATGCACTTTAAGTGAAGTGTTTGGCATAATTCTTAGATATCCTAGTGTGCCCTAACCCAACGCATCTCCTGGTGCCCTCAACCATAAAAAATATCGAAGTTTAATTTTTGGGTCAAAGTCAACATTTGATTGGTCAAAGTCAAGGTTTTCCTGGTCAAAGTCAAAAGACTGGTTAAGGTCAAAGTCAAAGACAGTCATGACTTCCTCCATAAAATCAGAGTGGCACAACAGAAGCATGGTCTCTTGTTAGAGCATGGAAGACAAGGATTGACATCATCCTTGCAAAGAACAAAGGGAAAAATTATGGAACCACAGACTAAAGAGCAGACATCAAAGGATGAAGAGTTTGATTTTTGGAGCTTCCAAGCACATGAAAGCGGAGTAGGGGAAACAATAAAAAATAACTACTGCAGATCTAAATCTCTGAAAAGAGAAGGGATCTTTGTACAAGAAGCAATTTTAGAGCTAGAAAGATCTCAGATCTAATACATTCAGAGGAACAAGACACTCTCCAGGTTGGAAAGCGTACTTGTCTCAGAAGAAAAGTAGCTCAAGCGAAACGATAGTCAGACTCCAGGTTTGTATATCAGGTTTGATATTTTTATTGCTGCTTAAGTATTGCAATCCTTTAGATTTTATTAATGCCAAGAACAAATGAGTACTTAGTAGCATGTACATTTAATATAAATGCTTATTGTACTTAATTGCAATATGAACTAACATCTCCTCTAGGAGATATTTCTTGTTCTTCTTCTCAGGGAGGACACCTTGGTAATGCTATAATGAATTACCATGAAATTGATATGTTCTTATATAAAATGCTATTAAATTGGAAATAATTTTTCTCTTGTTGTTCCTGTTTCGGGCAGGTTATCCTACGTATTCCAGGAGGGTTACCACAAAAAGAATAACTTGAAAGGAGTCAGAGGGAGTCGAACTTCAGAGGAAGTCCATGATCGGGAAGAAGCAAGGTTTTGTGACACTTTGCAGGATGCATAGGGGCATGCAACAAATGGAAGCGTGGTTCGAGGATTCTCTCAGTTAGAGGGATTTGATGGAAAAATTCGAAACGAAGGATCTTGTAGGCTTCATTCCGAGTTGTAGGCCTTTGTGTCGAGTTGTAGGCCTTTGTGCCGAGTTGTAGGCCTTTGTGCCGAGTTGTAGGCCTTTGTGTCAAGTTGTAGGCTTTGTGCCAAGTTGTAGGCCTTTTGCTGAGTTGTAGGCTTCATGCTGAGTTGTAGGCTTTATGTTGAGTTGTAGGCCTTGTGCCGAGTTGTAGGCTTCATGTCGAGTTGTAAGCTTCGTGCTAAGTTGTAGGCCTTGTGCTGAGTTGTAGGCTTCATGCTGAGTTTGATCCGGATTATTTTTGAGAACGAAATGAAAGTAGATATATTAAAATGAAATACACATAAATATTGCCATAAAGAGAGAAATACAGTAATACACAATTTCTATTAATGAAAGAAATGTACAAAGACCGTAAAAATACAGAGAGAAAGACTCACTAGAATGGTGGTAGCCTATCTCCGAGAAGATATGTGATGGATACTCGCATTTGCAAGAAGATGATTGTTACAATGAGGCTCCAAAGGCCTTTTTAACATAAGTAAAATCCAAAACCCTAACCCCAGAAGATGAAAAGCCAAAAAGTTTGTGAGCCTCGATGGGGGTAGTTGATACGTCAACTTCCCGGGGGCGTAACTTTTGCATACGATCTCCGTTTGGGCCGCTCGATACACCGTTGGAAAGGTTTAACCGAGAAGAACAATTTTCAAGTAGCCCAAGCTAGTGATTTAGATAAGATATTGGGCCCCAAATCCCCAAAAAATGTTTTTTAAGGCCACAAAACGACACCGAAAGTTTGGGACTTGAAAAATTGCCGAAAAACTACCAAGGTGGAAAACTGTTTTTCGAGCCGGTGGAATAGGTGGGTGGCCACCAATATCCACTTGGATAAGAGTTGTGGGATTCGTGACGAGTTGTAGGCTTCATTTCGAGTTGTAAGCTTTATGTCGAGCTGTAGGCTACTCAAGTGAGATGGTTTGGTATGCCGAGTTGTTGCTTCACTAGTGAGACAACCTGGTACACTAGTGGTATAATCGATAACCTGTATGGATGTGATGGTGTTTCTCATAATATGATATGGGTGATCATGAGATAGCCTGTGTAGCTCTAGTGATGTTATCGGTCTTCAATACCATGTAGGTCTTTCCCATGCCATGTGAGATGGATGGATAATGATGATAGTATGATGATACTCATGACATGGGTGTAGCCATGGGTGAGTACGTCATGTGGGTGTAGCCCACGACAACGATGGTGACACACTGCGAGGTGTAGCTCTAGTGTTCTCTAGCGGGTTGTGGCCCCTAAATGAGATTGACAGGTCCACATGGGTGTAGCCATGTGTGACGTAATGATGCTACTAGTAGCATGGTCCATGTAACCATGGCGAGAGGATCATGGCATAACGAGCAAGGCTATGGAGACCGAAAGGGAACATCATGGTTAAATACCTCCCTATCTAAGAGGGAGTGTTGATGTTTTGGTAGTTGCGAGAGGTATTAAACTCCATGGATAAACCTTTGACTAGAATAGAATATTCTGGAAGCAAGAGAAAACCTAAATAGATGTGTGAAAACTATGGAAGACAAGTCAGCTCAGCATAATAAGTAATATTGAATTATTATATGCAGAAAAGGACAGGTCGACCTTGCTTGAAGAGACACATGTTCACCTAGCCAGAATAGTATAAATAGAAGGCACTTTAGCTCATTTGGAAAAACACACGCTCACTCAGTTGGTGCACATATCTTAGAAGTGCAGTAGCAACAAAAGTAGTGCGCAAGTTTGGAAGAGGAGTAGTAGTAGCTGCAGTGGTGCAACACACTCTTGTTCATCCTTTTTGGTGCTCTTACTTATGCGCTACCTTGGAGAAGGTGCACTCTCTTGGTTTATCTGTTGGTTCTAGTGTGGCTTCCCGGAATCATTCTATCTAGCAAAGGTTAAGGTGCTTGGGGGTGGCTTTGTGCCTATGGTTGGGTGACAATGGTGTAGCATTGTCTATGGTAAATGAGCACAATATTCCAACAACAAGGTCTCTTCAATGAATACTAAACCTAGCTAAGGCATTGACAATCACTGCAGACTCTAGCGAACAATACAAAGGCCAAGTAAGGCATCCCACCAAGATCTGCAAGTCAATTCTTAGAGCTTCGAAACAAGCTAACACCACACCAACTATCAAACCTTGAGATTTATCACATGCATCACACAAGCTATCAAGGAGATTCACACACTTGCAAACCACAAGCTGCAACACTCAACACTTGCATACTGCAAGCTACCATACATGAAACTTGCATCTCACAAAACAAGGAATCTTAATGTTATCATCCCACAAACATTAATACTTGTTACAAAAGTAATACATTATCTTCTAAGATTCACCAAATAACTAGCATCACATAAACTATCAATATCCAATATAAACGGTAGTTGTTAATAACAAAGACACTCTCCTTCCTTTATATAACATAAGGCGAGGGAAGTCTACAGGCAACTTGGCCTAAGTCAACAAACAAAGTTCCAAATGGAGTTTTTTTCAAATCAAGGTGTCCACATGTTGCAATAGGGTTTATACGACCCCTATGGTGGTGTGCCCTCCAAACTAGGTGTCCACATGTCAAGTGATCATCCTTCAATATAGTGTATGCTCCAATGAATGGCTCTTCAACTCAAGTGTTCCTCCTCAAACTTTGTGTAAGGTGGTTACATGATCATAAGGCCAATCACTTGACCTCCAAATGCTCAACACTCTCATCTGAAGAGGTTACGCAACACGTGCCAAGCACCCATCCAACTCGACAAGTGTGCCCTTATAGAAGATTCCAAATTCCCCACATGTGCCAACTACCATATCAATACATATGCTTCCCTAACATTAATCCCAAGATAAAAATACACCCAAATAAGATATCCAAATGTAAGAAATAAATAACCAAAGGGGTTAGGAGTCTACAAGCCCTTCACATCACACAAGTCACTCTCATAAATAAGTGAAAACACTTTTGAAGCAACCAAAATCTAACACCCTCATTACAAGGAAAGTGTTTTCTCCAACATCAATCTTCTCCGTGTGTACCTTAACTCTACTTACAACATGCAAATCCAAGTCTACTACAATCTTGAAATCACTCACTTTTCCTACTAAGGTTTCTTGAACTATCTCCCAAACATCAATCTCCTCAATCATGGCATCATTCACACCCATTCTAAAAACTTGGAAGGCCCACTAATGGAAGAAGTCAATGCAACATGGTTGAAAAATTTGTTAGGACAAATACTTTCCCATATTGAATTTTTAATCACTCCTACATGCTCCTATGCATCCTGTAATGTTTGAGTAAGCCATATTTGTTTATGATGGGCTAAAGTAGAGGGTAATTGGGCATCCTTCCCTTAGCTCTCTTTTCTCAATTCTAGTTTTGAGTCTTTTTTTACTCCCAAATCAGATTCTAGACAACATCCTTTTCACTTCATTCAATCATTAACGAAGATACATGTGATCTCAAGGGACACACATCTTCATCAAACTTGATATATTTACTCACATATGTATTTCCTTGCACTCAAATGTAAATCCAATAAGCCTTGGAAGTCTCATTGTACCCAACACAAATACCCTTGATACTCGAGTGCTCCAATTTAGTCCTTTTCTCATCAAGAACATGAATATAAATTGCACTACCAAATACATGAAAGTGTGATACCTTAGGTTTCTCACCATTAAATGCGTCCTTCAATGTATTTTCCTTCAAGTCCCTATGGGGACCTTTGTTCAAAATATAGATTGTTGTATTGCACACCGTTGCTCAAAGACACATGGAGAAATACATGTCATGGATTAAGGCATTAACAATATCAACAATATATCTATTCTTTCTCTCTACAACCCCATTCTACCATGAGTTGTAGGGCCGTATTAACTCCCTCTTAGTGCTTACTTCATTGCAAAAAGAATAAAACTTCAGGGAGCTACACTCACCTCCATTATCTTAATGAAGCACTTTTATCTTCTTCCTTGTCTGATTTTCAACCAAGGCCTTGAACTTTGTGAATTTCTTGAACAATTCATCCTTATTATTCATAAAATAAATCCAGGTGTTATGCGAATAATCATCAATGAAGTAACATAAGACAAATTACCTTTCAAAGATGAGGAATACATAGGTCCACATCAAAATGCACTAGCTTGAGAATCCCTCTTGATCTCTACTCATCGCTTGGAAAAGTATCCTTGGGATTCTTACCAAGTGCACATCCCTTGCATATTCCTTTCTCGATCTTGGAGTCGTACAATATCTACACCATGTTCTTCAAGAGAGTAGGCATTCCATAGTGTAAATGACCAAAGCGCACACAACTTGTCACTACTATGCACTATTGCACCATGTTTCTCTAGATCTGCTTGAGGTCTATAAACACCACCAACTTGAAACCCCTTTGGCCACAAGATGTGTTCAATATCTAATGATGAACCTTTTAGTATCAAACTTAGCCACACAATTTAGATCTACCATGCAAAAAATTGAAAGAAGGTTCTTTATCAAACGATAAACAATAAAATCACCACTCAACTCAAGAAAAAAGTTTGGAATGCATCTAGAAAGAGATGGAACCCAATCCATTAATAGGATAAGTGGCATCACCACCTAACTCTATGCACATTCCTTCCATTTACCCTTGAAATCTATTTAATATCATCGTATCATAATTCATGTCTTAAAGCACCGCTCTCCATGTACCATCCAACTCCAAACACAATGTTGGTTGAAAGACAAGATACCATGGAAAAGGTGTGTAATGTACCCATTACCAACTAAACACAAAATTTTCTCTGATACCACTTGTAAAATACCCGCCTGCTAAGCACATATTTAAATGTTCTATGCAAATAAAATTAGCAACAAGCAACATTATCTAAATTACTCATGCAATTAACGATAATTATAAAAATGTGAATGCAACTGTTCACATGCTTCCAACAACATAATAAAAACCATGAATGCATGCATACCCAACAAATAGACACAACATTCGAATTAACATTTACACAACATAATTAATATCATAAAACATAACATAAACTTATCTTTCAATTGTGGAACTGACTGGCAGTGTACAAAGGACATTCCTCCCAGCCATACACACCGTTGTTCCATTTATCTCAACAACATGCCACCCTAGAGCTGAGGCTATGAGTCCACAAGGAGGTTTGGCTCTCTTGACTGTCCACTCTCCAAATTCAACAACCTGAAACCTAGGTTTTACTCCAAAAATAGTTCCAATCCACCATCTCTCTTCCCCTTAACATGCACAACTCAAGGAATGGGATCCCCTTTCTCTACCACGTAGTCCCTCGGGCCTTCCCACTTCCCTCTACGGCTCTAGTGCACTCGATTAGCTAGGAATATCATAGCTTTGGACTCTAGGAACTCTCATATGCTCAAAGAGTTCTCAAAATAACCTTCACAAGGATCTCGAGCCACTTCCTCTACAGAAAAATTCTCCACAGGCACACAACTTGCTTTTATAGGCACACGTGCCATAATTCCAACATAAACATAGCCCAATAATGGCTGCCTTCAAGAACAACATGGTTTGTTATATTCCCTAGCAATTAACCTCTCTCTTGCTTCCCAAAACCAACATGTAAAAATTGTCCCTTATTCCTACTCGAATTTCCTTCTTCTCCCTTGCTTGCTTAACTTTCACTCTTTCCCAAAAGGATTACTCGACTTTCACACTATCCCCATGCTTTCTTGTACTCAACCCATGCTCTCAATAACTCTGTGAGGTGATCCGACACACCAACCCTCTTACATGTATTCAATGATCAAGTTCCTAATAAGTCAAAGAGAGGATTATATGGTAATGACACATTAACTGAGGAAAATGACATGGGTTTCCCCTTGGATCCCCCTTTATCCACCTCTCTTGTGGAATCATATCCCCCCATCATTATCGTCTCTCTCGTATCGCACCCAATGATTACTATTCTTATTAATGATTTCAATGATACAAAATACATAGTTCAACCCTGGGACACATTGATCAATATGGGCTCTTCGCTCCACACATATCGACTCACCAACCTAAATCACATTATCACAATTACATTATGATTTTCAAGGATTATAACTAGGGATTTTACATCCCCTCCCCTTTATTTTT
>SNQJ01S0072008.1:5192-18958 GCA_010110895.2 Picea sitchensis | reverse complement strand
GTCCATATAATTTTTTTCAGTAATGGACATTGTATGTGAAATATATCGCATTCTGACCGATTTCCCAAACAAGCAAAACGTCAACTGGTCAAAGTCAATAGGTTGTATTGCTGACGTCAGTAGTACGACAGGTGACATCGGCATGACATCATGATGATTTCATCATGCTGACGTGACATCACCAACAGGTGACACATGTCACTCAAAATTGGCATTTTCAGGATGTGTTGGCACTTGTACGAATTTGACATGTGGCACTGTACGGATGACACGTGGCAATCGCTACATGACTTGGCCCAATAGCAGGCTGACACGTGGAAGTACAGATGAAAGTTGGGTTGTACATATGCTAAAGTGAAAGGGTGAATGTGCAGTACATATGATGACGTGACACGACCCGTGGTTGTATGACAGGTGACGTGGAAAGTGACTGGGTTGTATGAAAGTTGATGTGGCAGCTGACTAGGTTGTACGACGGTGACATGGCATGCTGATTGTATGTTGACTGTGCTTGTGATTGTGTGGTACGATCCAATCGCAGGCTGACATGCAGCCCAATCAGAGGGTGTCATGTGGCACCCTAGATATTTCCAATGTCGGCTAGCTCAAAAATTTGTTATGGCTTCGGAGGGTTTCAAACCCCTAACCTCCGTGGGATCCAACGACTTCATGAAAGGGGGGAACAGATCGGTGTATTGTAGGACTTGTTACAACAAGCCACCACATTAATTTAAAATTTGACATGTGGGCATGTTAAGGGACAAGCCTTAGTAGGCAAGGGTTAGCCCCGACTAACCAAGGGCTGTGAATCTGGGGCTTAACCATATGTGTGCATGGGAACTTAAGGGCTTGGCCACATGGGTCGTAGCCACAAGACCAGGAGCCCAGACCAGAGAGGCCAGTGCAGCATTACTATACCATGGCAACATATTAGAGTGCATGTGACCAAGAGCCCATAGAAAAGGGGTTATTCCCTATATTTGTCCAATTTTGGGTTTTTAAACATTATTGTATAATTTTTATGGATTTTTCAGCTGTTTTTAATGGATGTTTCCCAATATTGGGAGATCTGGAGCCCGATTTGAGGCTAGATCTTGGGAGTAAGTTGGGAGGTTGATTCCCACTTCAAATATATATAAACCATGGGTTCTTAGAAGCATTAGAGAGGTTCATAAAAGGATAAATTATGAGGAATTTGAAATCCAAATCCATTTTTATGCAGGGAAGCCATTGAAGAAGGGAACTTTCTGGGCCAATTCTGGGAGCTACGCTCAACTGTTTTTAGTGTCGTAAGTTGTGTTGGATTATTGAGGTCAAGAAGAACACGGAAAGACTAGAATGTAATCCATTTGACACTTTTTTGATGTACTTTTGAAGCATTGAAGAGAAATAATAAAGCCTCAGCCACTAAGACAAAGTCTCGGAGATGTAGGAAATCTTGTCGAACTTCGTTAACAAATTTGTTGTTATGGTTTTTTGATCTTTGCCCTTACATTCTAGTATGAATTTATTATTAGGGATGCTATGATATCTCATTATTTTATGATTCTTTCATCAATTCCTAATTGGGTAATGAACTCATGCTTTAAAACTTAACGAAGTCTTTAAAAGATCATTTCGGATCAAGTGGTATTAGATCACGTTGATGGTTGGTTTTTGAGTTTGCATCATTACCGGGGGAAATTTGAATCGTGGTGAAGGCAAAATTTTATAAGGGTATCCAGAGACTGGATCGATAAGGAGGACTTCTCAAACCGAGGAGATGGCATCAGAAGAAGTCATGTCTTAGAACGAGATCGAGTTGCAAAAAAACATAATTCGCCATGTCTGAGATAGTAAAGGTATTATATGAGGATTACTTGGAATGAAAGAGTCCTTTCCAAGGGGAATATTCTAAATGGGACAAAAAGGAAGAAGGAGAGGATCCTCCTAAACCTCCTCCTTCACCTTTTTCTTCTCCATCATCTTCTTCTTCTTCAAGTACAAGTTCAAAATCCATTACAAGAAAACATTCCCATAAACATAAACATGATATGCCTTTTCTTAAGCTTGATGTGAAATTTGAATTTCCCATGTATGATGATGAAGTAAATAGTGAAAGGTTTGATAACTGGGTCAGACAGATGGAAGTTTATTTCAGTGTGAAACAAATCAAGGATGAGGCAACTCAAATCAAATTGGCATCACTTCGTTTGTAGGCACAACACTCATCTAGTGGCAGAGTAAGTTGCAAAATGGCACGTAACAAGTGGGTAATGTATTTCCATCATGGAAAGATTTGTTTTTTTCACTTAGAAAGAAATTTTATCCTTTGGGTTATAAAGAGAAGGCTTTAATTGAATGGCAAGGTCTTAAACTAAGAAACCAACAAACAATGCAAGAATACAAAGATGAATTTCATAACATGGCATTAATGTTAAATATTCCATTGCATACCCAAGAAACACTTATGAAGTATAAAGGAAGTTTACCTTCACATATTCGTAACTCTGTATTTATGTTTGGACCTACTAATATTGATGAGTTTTTTGTTCAAGCAACATACATTGGAGCAGGGAAAACAGGAGTTGGTGTATCAAGGGAATCATATTCAAGGAAAGAGGACAAAATAAAGGGGAATGGAAAGAAATAAAATTCAGTGACAAGAAGGGAAGAGAATATCTCTTGTAATCATTACAAGAAAGAAAGGTATGACGATGACCATTTCTGGAAATTGCATCCCAAGAAGAGACCAAAGTTGTGCAAAGAGAGGAAAGGGAGGCAAACAGTTGCAGCAGCAACACGACCAACAGACTTGGTATATGATTCAAGTAATGAGACTAACGTCACAACAGTTGGATTGATAGGTAAAATTCGTGATCAATATGATTCTAGATGCAAATTGTTTCACATAAGGGTGATAATGAACATACTAAGATCGATACACTGATAGATAGTGGATATCAATCTAACTTGATTTCAGAGGAAGTGATTAAAAAAATGGGATTAACCACTCAGATGCATCATAAAACTTACTCACTTAAATGGATAAGCAACAATCATAAATTGCACATAACAAAACAATGCACTTTAAAGTTTTCAATTTCATCAAAATTTGTGGATGAGGTAACGTGTGATGTGCTGCCACTCAATGAATCTAGAATGGTCTTATGCAATCCTTATTTATATGATCGCAAAGAAATCTTCTACAGGGAACAAAATCAATATCACTTAATAAAAGAAGAAAATTAATATGTTGTACATGTTGTTAAAATGTTGGCTTAGGCATGTATTGTTGGTTTTCATTGATTTCAACCATTGGAGAGTGATATTGTAGATTGATTTCAACCCTTAGTGATTGATGTCAACCCCTGGAGAAAGTTCAGTAGCGAATTTCGGTAGCACAAAGGTTTGGGTAATGGACCCAAGGTTGTTTCATGTATAATAGTATGATTTTTAATATATTTCAAGGTAAGACTATTCTATATGGATATTAAATGTCATTCCATTTTTGGTGGTATGTGGAACGTCACATAAATCCTCACGGTTAGAGAGTTATGGCCATGAGAAGTTGGAGAACCTAGGTTTGGGTAATGAACCCAATTTCGTTTGATGCATAATGGTATGAGATTTTATATATTTGCAGGTAATACTATTCTATATGAATAGTACATGTCATTCCATTTCTATTGGTATGCAGAACGTCACATAACTCCTCACGGTTTTAGAATTATGACCTTACGAAGTTAGAGGACCCTGTTATAACCCTAATTTGCACCAGACATGCTTACCTGGCATCAAGCCATCTCATATTCCTTCTTTGACAAAAAACTACTGAACAACTCTTCTTAAAAACCCCTTTTATAAAGGCCCACGTGCCCTGATACTTTACTGCACGCGTGTAGACGCTAGCTGACCCAAGACATCCCGCATGTACCTACAAAAGCATGAAAAAAGGAAAGTTGCTAACGGAACACACAACTTTGGGTAAGTTAACTAAACCTTTTGGCCATGCATGGAAGGAAGTTCAACCAAATACCTAGCTTCTTCTAGCCTATAAAAGAAGGGTTAGGGGTCCCATTTGGAAGAGGAGAATCATAGTAAAGAAACTATACTCGATTGCGTATTCCCTTTGTCCCAACCTTTAGCCATCCTTGTGCAAAGAGAAGTATAGAACAAAGAAGTCGGAGGACAGTTGACGAGGAACCTAGGACTAGGTTCTTGGAGCAGTGGCTGACTTCATCAGTGTAAGTTGATTTGTTGAAGTTAATAATAAAGAAGTACTTTTCCCGTCCCACCATATGAGGTTTTCATGTTTTATTGCATACATATTGATTAAATCTCTAACCCATTAATCCATAGATCAAATGCATGTGGATTTCTTTGTTTGTCTTGTGTGAATGCAGGTCAGCCTTGGGAGGAGAGTTGCAGTCAAAGAGTGACCAAGCATGAAGAAGGATCGAAATCAAACACCTGAAATAAGGTATGCTCACTTGATCTTCTTAACTACGTATTTGCATAAGAATAATGGGGATTAGGTCCGGGACGACGGTAGAAAGTAGGAATATTTAGATATTTTCTGCATGCATGATAAAACCCTAAGTTCTAGTCCATAGAGGGATTTCCCACTCACAATAGAATTGGCGACCATACTGGGGACATCTAGGGTTTCTGGGAATATTTTTTGGGTATTCTTAAAAACTGGTGTCATTCCTTGTTTTTAAAGTTTCTGCAAAAGTCTAAGCTAACAAAGATTCTTGTCTTCCATACTAGTTATCTCTGGTTCCTTTCTTGACTGCATTTTTTTTTCTTTTTCGAGACCCATAGAGGTACACGCGGCATGTATAAGGTCTATGCACGTGTACCAGTGCCCTATCTTCTCACTGCCTGTGTGTACACACTAGCTAACGAAGTGTCAGTCGCGTGTATGATTCCATAAAATTTCTTTTAGAGAGGCAGTCATCCTCTCCCCTATAAGAAATAGTCCTTCTCAGGGGTTTTCTGGAACTCTTTCTTGTCATTGTTGTTTGTAGTCTGTAGCTTAGGTTTCACCTCAGATTGGTTTGTTCTATGAATTTTTCCTTGAATTGTTTTCTTTTTTCTATTAAAGTAAGTGTCTGAGTCTTCAATAGATCCTGGTTCTCAATACCAGTGGTCTCTACCTGAGATGGATTTCTTGGCCTTTCATTTGTCTCATAGTTTCAGAGATACACGCAGCCTGTATAAGGCCAGCATGCGTGTACATGCGCTCTGACTTTACACAGCTCGTGTGCACACGCTTGTTGTTGAACTGTCAGCAGTGTGCTTGTGCAGAAAATTTTTGTTGAAGGTGAGGCACTCATTCTTTCCTTTGACAAGAGTTATACCTCTCAGGTTTTTGGGTCTCTGCAATAGCGGTCAGTAACTTAGGTTTGATCACAGTAATAGCTTTCTTTTTCATTTAGAAGTTTTCCTCAAAATTTTCTTTTATAGGGTTTTTAGACAAGTGTGAGAGTCCAATTTTAATTTGCTTGTGTGTGATTTTTAAAGTGACTCTTTGCGATCTGCACTTAGGATAGAAGTTTTCTTGGTTTTGACTTGTTGATATTTTTCCTTTTTGCTTTGTGAGCATTCAAATAAATAAAAAAACGTTATTTCTTTGTTTGGTTAAATAGTGTTGTTTTGCATTAGTAACCAGGGAAATGTATTTTCTTTCATAAGTTCTTGATCATTTACTTAGATCATAAGTAGCTCGTAGTTGAGTGAAATATTGCTTTGAGTTTGTTGTTCAAAGATCTTAGAAAAATTTTAAGTTTGAAAATTTGTTTAAGATTTGAGTTAAGTGAAGGTATTTTGTTTCCAGCTTTCTGTTTATTTTTCTTTCATCTTTCAAACATCACTAGTTTCACTTTCATAACCTTTGACTTAAGAAAAGCCATAAAAATTAATGTTAAATCTAAAATTCATGAGACTTTTTATGTTTGTAGGGTCAACCAACTAGTTTAGGGTTAGGGCCTTGAATTAGGTTAGAGAGGAAACTCTTCAAGGCCATTAAAATCAAACATTGGAGTCTGAGTTAGGAAGTGTCAAATTCCAGTATCATGAAAGTTATCCAGGACCCCCCTCTAACACAGGGGCTAAACATGAGGTCGCGTGTGGAAAGGTAGCGGAGATAACCCCTCCAAAGCTGGACCAATTGTAGTGGAGAACACATATAGAGGGCTTGTCTTGGGATTCCGTCCATTGCATTTTCCACGGAGCTACATGGGTCTCGAATCCATTCGAGGTCCTCAGTTTTCTTCCATACCACTTTCTTTCGATACCCTTGACAAGTTTCGGGCTTGATACCCTGCTCATTGTGGTCTACTCGACTTTCGATTGTACCCACCTAGTGATTGTTCGCGCGCTGGAAACCTAGTTGCCTATCTTTTTAGAGATATACACAGGTGACTGACGGGGTATACCGTGGTACCTAGGACATACATCGAGCCATTCTTTGCAAAGTATACCCAGAGGGTACTTCCGTGTTCGAGTTTCACTTGCACTGGTAAGTTTCTCTAGTGTTGGTTGTTGTAACTGTTCTTCCAATTAGTTTAGTGTTTGCTTGTTTTATCCTGGAGGCACTTTTTTAGTGTGTGTTGTGTTTTGATTGAATAGAAATCCCTAGCGTGTCTTTGATATTCTCACATAGTGGAGGATCACGAGCTCCACCAGTCACAAAGGATTCTGGGCCTATCACCGGTTACACTGGAGCCACCTCCACCACCACTAAGGCGAAAGCTAGACCAACAAGGGTCTTTTGAAGCGACCGGGTCACAAGAAATTGTACCCGACCAACATCTGGAGGAAACAACCATTTTAGACTTTGGAGTGAAAGCTCTGGGTCCATATGAAACTCCAACCACTGATCTTTCGACACCCATCATTGTACCGATTCACCCTTATGAGTGCCAGATAGTGTCGCACGCAGAAATGGAAACAAATGTTATCACTCCTTATGGGAATTCTTCAATCCCCACTACGGTTGTCACCACAGGAGAGTTTCCACCTCCTAACCCATTGTCACCAGTCTGAGCCACCATGGTCTCGATTGCCTCTACCTCATACAATGCTCTGATCCCATCTATGGAAGTGGCCACAACCCCTTTCACACCTAGTGCGACAGACCCTCCATTCTCATACAGGATGCCTAGCTTAGGTACAAGTCCTGTACTTTCCTACTCCACTTCACAGACTTTAGGTATGGGGGCAGGGAGCTCTAATGCTCCTCTGCAAGGCCACATGGGGGGCACTTCAGCTCCTTTTAACGCTTTCCCTTACAGGAGAGGTCATATACCTCCTTCATCCCCTTCACTCGGTGGTACCCACCAGCAGACCTTCGGGCCACCAACACACCATAGTTTATTTGGAGTAGGGAGTCAAGGAACACCTTCGCATAATATGCCGATAGGATTGACATTGTTTTCCTTGTTCGGTGAATTTGGTAAAAACGTTTTCTTGTTAGTTGCTTTCCCAACTAGGGGCAATCTCGGTTACGGACAACCTATTCCTATGCAGGGTACTATTCCTGCACAGGGGGTAAACCCAGGAACTTCTTCCGCATCAGGGCCTTGGAATTATTGGTAAGGATCAATTCCCTCATTAGGAATTCCGATCTGGGGAAATTATTTTCACAACCAATGGAACCCCAGACAAGGTACTATGCCTATCCCCATGGGATCAGCATGGGGCAACCCTTCCCGAAGTCCTTCAAATGTAATGCACGCCAAACCGTCTACGTCCTATTTTGGGAATCATTCGATGATGTCTCCTCACACAGAGAACCCGTATGTTGGTCATGGCCATGGTGTTGACCAGAAACCAGGCCAGCAGCCGAACTTTTCCTGGCAACCTGGTGCCAGTCAAACTCCAAGTCCCTTTTTCCATGGTTATCACCATCAACCCAAACTACCTTTCCTGGAAACTTTGCATTTGTTAGACTTAACAAGGTTGTTGAATGACCCTATCTATCACGATCCGCGTTGGCCCCCTATGCCGACGAAGTTTTCTTTAGACATACCAAAATTCGAAGCCAAGCCTAATGAATATCCAAGAGATCATGTGACCACCTTCCATCTTCGGTGCTCGGCTAACTCGTTGAAAGACGACTTCATATAGTTGTGATTATTTCAACGTACTCTCATTGGGAGTGTCGCGAAATGGTACATTGAGCTCGACCACTCAAGATACTTATCCTTCGGTGAATTGGCAATGGATTTCCTAAACCATTTCCAATTACCTGTGAGATACGACGCTGGCACAGAATTGTGTGCCAATTTCGCACAGACAAAAGTGGACCATATCTCTGATCACATCCGAGAATGGAGACATCGAAAGAGTTTAATTAAGGTGCCAGTCCCAGCAACATTCATGCTCGAGTGCTTCCTTAAGTCTTTGGTCCCATAGGTATCCAAATACGTCGCGACGTCAGGAGTGTTTTCCGAAGAAGATGCCATCATGAGAGCTCAACTTCTTGAGCTAATATATTCTCAGTCCAGTTTATTATACGAGATCTTTCCAGATGCGCCACGCTCAATACTTGATAAAACCAGACAGAGAGCTGGACCACATGCCAATGGTATTGTTGGTTTAGCACAAACAAAGCTCGTTGAGCAACTGATGAAGCAATTGCAACAATTGTCTATACAACACACAGTGGCCAACCAAAATACTATTTTGGCTGCTCCCCCTACCTAAACGTCCTATGTACACATAGTGAAATCGATAAATACAAAGGCCACCCAGCAGCCTGAAGGAAAGAAAAAACAACGTAAGAAGGGTAAGGGGGATAAGAAACCCACTAATAATGTTGGTGGGGACACCACTGAGAAATGGAAGGCGAGGTATCCATGCAACATGTGCACGGAAGACCACCCGAACCACCAATGTCCTCAGCTTGCAGAAGCCCAAACATTTATGACACAGCAACAACATGTCGTGTTAACCAATCCATTTCAACATGGGCAAAACCTAACCCAAGCCTCTACAAGCGCGGAAGGGGGTAGTCAAGGACCCTCTCCGTCTTCGAACAATCCTGCATCCATGAATGTGTATATGATGAAGGGTGATTCTTTTATATCGACTAGACTGCATCACTACAGTAAACCAAGCACTTCTGAGAAGGGCAAAGAAGCCGAACTCCCATCTCTTCCTCTACATATCGAGAAGACTTTGGGAGAAACAATGACACACATCCCAAAAGGCGCATTCAAAAAATCTTCTCACAACCCAAACACAAGGGCCACCCATAACTATTCTATGTTGGAGGATTTGTCTCAAACCCCTTGTGCGATGTCCTCTTTGGAGGTCCTCCAAAGCTACCCTTCCGAGAGGAAATTTTTTTTAGCCACTTTAGGATCTACCGAGACTTGTAATACGGGTACCATCATGCTGGATACAACTAACTCAAAACCTCGTCCGCCTTACCACGTAGCATTTCAGATAGTAGTGGCTCACCCCATGAAAACTTTTACTCGAAATATTTTCCATACGGTGGTTGATGAGGGTGCCTCAACATGCGTTATGTTGTTGGCATGTTGGAAGGCCATTGGCCATCCTGTTTTATCTCCTTCACCTACTCTTCTCATGACTTTCGACAGTCATTCATTCCGACCACATGGTATCATTCCCTCTTTCCCCATGCAGTTAGGAGGGAATATTGTGTGCATCGAGGTAGAAGTAGTCGACGTGTCCCTCGACTAGAATCTCTTGTTAGGAAGGAGTTGGACTTACGCCATGCAAGTAGTGGTTTCTACAGTTTTTTGGGTCTTGTTGTTTCCACACGAGTATTGCATTGTGACCATTGATCAATTGTCTTTCTTCACACCTGACCCTTCATTGGGGTTATCCGCAGTCGCAATGATTGATAATTCCCAACCAGGTGTAGTCAATGTAGGGGTTGGTTTGTGCCCATATTTGATGGGTACCTTCGATTACCTGCCCCCTCAAGGCGATGTCAATTTCATATCTGACCACCATAAGGTTGAGATTTTCCAACTTTCTTTGTTTTGCACGACTTACTTCAATGATCTGTGGATACCTCCTTCCCCATCGGCCACGATGGAAGGGATAGCGCACCCGGGCATGTCAATTCCCTTGTTCGCAGCTAAAGTAGCGTACTCTACTCCAGCAAACTTTGGCCTAAACAGATCCAACTCCTACACAAGAGTTAGATCTGGCTCTAGAGCCTATTTGGGCTCAAGTTTCTCTCACTGACACCGATTCATTAGACTTAGTCTTTCCCTTTGACGAAGAAGTAATTGAAGCAATGACTAGTCTGGACAAACCCTAGGACGATCTCCATCACAAATCATACTTCCTCCCAGAGTTAAGTAGAATCGAAGCCAGAGAATTCACCTTGACTATCACTGGAGATAGGTCTTGTCATATTAATCCCTTAGCTACACATGAGGTTTATGCCGAGGGTAATATGGAAACCATCCCTGAAACCATACCGATCAATATCTCCAGAACCCCTAGCATCGTGGAAAATGTTTTCGTCGGTGCTGACTACTCCCCCAGAGAGATTCAAATCTACACAGATCTATTTAAAGAATTATGCGATGTTTTTTCCTGGTCTTATGAAAAAATGACAGGCATCGATCCAAAAATAGTCGAACATGAAATCACAACTTATCCATATGCCAAGCCTATTTGGCAAAATCTTTGTCCAGTTAATCCCTGGAAAGAAGAAACCATTAAGGTTGAAATTTAGAAATTGCTAAAAGTTGGTTTTATCTATCCTATCCATTTGACCCAATGGGTGTCAAATCCCGTGTCGGTCAATAAGAAACAAGGCATGATTCGTGTATGTACGGACTTCCGTGATTTGAACAAGGCCTGTCAAAAAGATGATTTTCCCACACCATTCATAGACCAGATAATTGATGAATGTGCAGGCTCTGAGGCCTTCTCTTTCATGGATGTTTTTTCAGGATATAATCAAATAAAAATCAAATCCGAAGACCGGAACAAAACAACATTCATTTGTCCATGGGGTACATTCGCATATCGTAAGATGCCCTTTGGTCTCAAAAATGTTGGAGCAACCTTTCAGTGGGCCATGTCTTTTTCTTTCCACGATCTCAAGCATATAGTCGAGGCCTATTTATATGATTTAGCATCTCGATCTCGCATGATAACAGATCATACCACACACCTCTGACTTATCTTTGAGCGATGTCGCTACTTCCAAATTCGCTTGAATCCAAACAAGTGCATCTTTTGCGTAACATCAAGACGTTTGTTAGGTTTTATAGTGTCAACAACAAGGATCATGGTCGATCCTCTCAAGTTTGAGGAAATAATTTAGTTGCCTCCCCCATGCACAATCCTTCAACTTCAGAGTCTACAGGGCAAGACAAATTTTTTAAGACGTTTCATCGCCAACTATGCCGAGATCACAAAGGGATTTATGCGCTTACTAAAGAAAGACGTTCCTTTTCATTGGGACGATGCTGCTCAATGATCTTTCGATGCGTTGAAACATGCCCTCACAAGTTCCCCTCTACTTCGGACACCTAACTATAACAAAGATTTCTTATTGTACCTGGCTACAGCAGAGTCAACCATCAACATGGTCTTAGTTAAGGAAGATCATTTGTTCTTAGAATATGTTATCTATTACCTGAGACGAGGCCTAGTAGGACCGTAACTCAATTATTCTCATATCAAAAAACTTGCGTTGGCAGCAATCCATGTTGTTCAACGGTTCCATCATTATGTTTTGTTTCGCAAGACCACCATCATTGCTATTGTGAATCCATTTCAGTACATGTTGACACGATGGGTAATAGGCAGAAAGATCAGTATATGGATAGTCATCCTCTAGGAATTTGACTTAGATTTCATTTCAGCGAAATCCAAAAAGTTACTAATCCTCGCAGAACTTATTTCGGAACTTCCGGTTGAGTCAGGTGATGTTGTGCCCGAAGAGTCACCTATCAGAGGAGATATGTTTTTTTATCACATCTTCAGATCCCTGGTATGGAGATATACTTATCTATCTCCATAATTTGAAGTGCCCCACCTATGCTTCTCATGATGAGCGTCACCATATATTCCACCAGGCCAAGAATTATCTCATATTTGATGATACATTGTATCAAAGAGGTGTATACTGCATCCTGTACCGATGTCTCACTCACGAAGAAGCAGTTATCATGCTTAACTATTTCCATACCAGAGCATGTGGTAGTCATTTGTCTAGGTTGGAAACAGACCAAAATATTTTATGAGCAGGTTACTTCTGGATGACACTAATCAAAGATTGTATCGAATCGGTCAAGAAGTGCCACCCATGTTAGATCTTCGCTTGGAAGATGAGGACACATCCTACTCCCATGTTTCCTGTCATCACAGTTGGTCCCTTCACCAAGTGGGGGAATGATTACACTACATGCAACCCTCTTTTAGCAAGGGGGCATCATTATATCATTGTAGCCGTAGAGTACTTCACAAAGTGGGTCGAAGCTATGCCAACGTTTAAAGATGATGGAGAGACTACGATTCTCTTTTTATTCAACCAGATAATAGCAAGGTTCGGCGTCCCGAGAGAGATTATCATTGACCGTGGCACTCACTTTCATAACCAGATGATGATCGAGTTAACATCAAATCTTAGGTTGCGGCAAGAACATTCGTCACCCTACTACCCCCAAGAAAATGGTCAGGTGGAAGCTGTAAATAAATCTCTTAAGACCATCCTACAGCGAACGATTAACTCAGCCAAGTCAAATTGGCATTTGATTCTATACTCAACATTATGGGCTTACCAAACATTTGTTAAGATTGCAACCGGTTTCTCACATTTTTAACTCGTTTACGGGCTGGATGCAGTCTTTCCTATCGAATGTCATATCTCATCCCTAAATTTGGCAGTACAGTTATTGCCAGACACTTCTCCACTTGAAGAATGGTTATTATACCTTGAGTGGCTCAATAAGCAGTGTCATGATGCGGCCTTGGCCAATGAGGCTCACAAACATAAAGTCAAGTGTCGGTATGATCGGTTCGTTCATCCTCATATTTTCTCTGAAGGTGACCTTGTCCTGGTCTATGACCAAGATAAGGACCCCCTGGGGGCAAGAAAATTCAAACCCATGTGGTTCGGACCTTTCATCATAAAAGAGGTTCTAAAAAAGGGTGGTTATCGTCTGGTTGAATTTGAGGGAAATGCTTTGGCAGAGCCTAGAAATGGGCTCTTCCTCAAGAAGTATTACTCATAGGTAGGTCACCATCGGTAACTTTTTGTAACATATGTATAGTCTTTGTACTACTACTTTCTAGTTTCTTTTAGTATTATGGACGTGTCATTTTTTATTTTATTTTTCGTCATTGTGGCAGATGTCAAGTGAATCAGAGGTTTTCATTGGGTATGCAGATGGTGATAGTCGGCACACTCAGAAGCTTGCCTCCATAGCTTGGGTAATTTTTACACCTCAAGGTTAGTTATTATCTTCCGGAGGTATATGATTAGGTGACACCACAAACAATGACACTGAGTACCGTGCAGTTGTTGAGTTGCTTCGTGATGCCCTGTCATTTGGTATCTCTCATATTTGGGTCTATTTAGACGCTCAACTGGTTGTGTCTCAGTTAAATAGAGTCTACCATGTTCATGATCTGACTTTACACCGACGATTCCTTAGGGTACGTCTCTTAGAACGAAGCTTTGATTATATTACATATTTTCATGTTCCTAGGAGATTAAACCAAATTACAGATACTCTAGCTAATCAAATTTTAGATTGGCATCTCGCACACATATA
>SNQJ01S0072007.1:23535-37070 GCA_010110895.2 Picea sitchensis | reverse complement strand
CCACAAATTAACCCAGGAAGAAATGGTTGAATGCCAACTCAAGGGTCTTTGCTATAATTGTGATGACAAATATTTTCCAAGGCACAAGTGTAAGTGATAGAATCTTTTTATGGCCATGACTGAGGATGTTTCTGAAGAGGAGATAGTTGTTCCCCCTGTGGAGGAGCTACCAACACCATTTGATCTCACTCCACCCTCTAATCCACCAGAAGTTGATCTGATTATTTCATTGAATTCCCTCACTAGCTTCTCTTCTCCCCAAACCCTCAAGTTAATTGGTTACATTAAGAATCAAAAAGTCATTATCCTCATTGACAATGGTAGCACCCACAATTTTATTCATCGCTGCATTTCCCAAGAAGTCAATTTTTATATCCATGTAGTCAATAATTTTCAAATCATGATTTCCAATGGAGGTTCCATGAAATGTGGAGGATGTTGTGAAAATGTGTGGCTCCAAATTGGTCAGTATCACCTGAAATCCAATATGTTTTCTATATACATTGGAGATTGTGAAATTGTTCTCGGTGTCCAATGGTTACGCACTCTCAAACCCATTCTCGTGTATTTTAGGAATTATCCATGCAATTTCAACAGGAGGGACAATAGTATAAGTTCCAAGTCATCACAAAAATATCCCCTAAGATCATCAGTTCCCATCGAATGGAAACAATCCTCAAAAAAGGTCATTCCGACATTATTTCCAAACTCCACTCCATTCAATCCATTGAGACACCCTCTGTTCATCCTACCCTCCAATCTATCCTCTCCAAACACCAAGTTGTTCTTACCACTCCCTAAGGACCTCCCCCTTCTTGTGGCATCTATGATCATTCCATTCCTCACATACCGAACAATCTTCCTCCCAATGTTTTCCCTTATCGTCATCCATTTTCCTAGAAGAATGAAATTGAGAAAATTGTTCAAGAATTGCTTGAAGCAAATGTTATTCATGCTAGTACGAGCCCCTATTCTTCTCCTGTGGTCATGGTACTTAAGAAAGAAGGTACTTGGAAAATTTGTCCTGATTTTCATGCCCTCAACAAACTCACAATCAAAGACAAATTCCACATTCCTGTCATTGATAACCTATTGGATGAATTATGGTTCTCAGTACTTCACCAAACTTGATCTTCATTCTGGACACCACCATATCCGTATGAAAGAGGAAGACATTCCTAACACGACATTTAAAACTCATCAGGTTCACTATGAGTTCTTGGTAATGCCCTTTGGCCTATGTAATTCTCTCTCCAATTTCCAAAGTGTTATGAATAATGTATTCTGTCCTTTTCTTCTTCATTTTGTCTTAGTTTTATTTGATGATATTCTCATCTATAGTAAAACTTGGACAACCCATCTCGCCCATGTGGATCAAGTCCTCAATCTACTCTCTCAGCATCAACTTTTCCTCAAACAATCTAAATGTGCCTTTGGAGCCTCCGAAGTAGAGTACCTAGGTCATATTGTCGACAAGAATGGTGTATGGGTGGATCCTAAGAAAATTAAAGAGCTATACATGATTGGTCTCTCCCTATAACCCTTAAGAGCTTGCATAGTTTTCTAGGTTTAATGGGCTATTATTGCAAGTTTGTTCAGAATTATGGAAAAATTGCATCCCCTCTCACTGCTCTCCTTAAAAATAATGCTTTCACTTGGACTCCAGCTGCTGATCAATCCTTCCAAGCCTTGAAAGAAGCTATGTGCATGCCCCTTGTCCTGGCACTTCCATACTCCACCAAGATTTTTTTATTGGAATGTGATGCTTCCAGGAAAAGAATTGGAGCCGTCCTCCTACAAAATGGCAGGCCTTTGACCTTCACTAGCAAACAAATTTCAGAGAGACATTTGGGCCAATCCATTTATGAAAAGGAAAAGTTATCTATTTTGCATGTAGTGAATCTCTGGCGTCCTTATCTATTTGGGAAATGCCTCCAAATCAAAACTGATCATTAGAGCCCCAAGTATTTTTTGGAACAAAAAAAGTCATCCCCAGAGAAAAAAAAATGGGTGACCAAGCTCTTTGGATATGATTATGAGATCGTTTACAAGAAGGGAAAGGAAAATGTAGTTGTTGACACTCTTGCCAGGAAGTATGAAGAATAAGGGTCCCTCTTTTCCCTCTCCTTCATTGTACCAGATTGGCTCCAAGATGTTCGTTGGGAATGGATGCAAGGCCCCAAAATTTCTCTCCTGATCCAACAATTGCAACACCATTCTCCAGCTTCTCCAGGGTACTCTTGGCATAATGAAGAGCTTCACTACAAAGGTCGTTTGTATTTAAGCCAATAGCCACAACTTAAATCCACAGTGCTTTCTAAGCTTCATGCTTCACCCACAACTGGACATTCAGGATTTACCAAAACCTATGAATGGGTCAAACGTTCTATTTTTTTGGGATGGTATGAAGCAGAATGTTTGCACCTTTGTGGCCGAATGTGATGTCTGTCAATGCAACAAGGGAGAAATAGTCAAAGATCTGGGCACACTCCAACCGCTTCCAATTTCCCCTACTATTTGGAGAGATATTTCTATGGATTTCATTATTGGCTTACCTAAATTGGGAAATAAGTCAGCCATCATGGTGGTAGTCATTCATCTATCCAAATATTCTCATTTATGTGCTCTTCAACACTCATTCACCACATCCACTATGGTTCAAATTTTCATGGATAATATTTTTAAACTCCATGGCATGCCTCATTCTATTGTCTCTAACCGAGATCCAACCTTCACCAACAATTTTTGGCAAGAATTGTTCAGGCTCTAGGGATCCTAATTGCATATAAGCACTTCCTATCATCCCCAGACTGATGGTCAAAATGAAGTTGTCAACAAGTGTTTGGAATCATATTTGTGGTGTTTTGCATTAGACCGAAAAAACTAGTGGGCTCAATGGTTACCCCTCGTTGAATGGTGGTACAACACATCTTACCATACAACTACTCACATGAGTCCTTTTGAACCAATGTATGGCCAAAAGTCGTCGTCAGTTCTCTCCTACATGTCAAGTGTCTCGAAGGTTCAGGAGGTTAACAAAAATCTTACAGTCCATGAGGCCATTCTCTGTACCCTCAAAGAAAATATGGTCATGGATCAGAATCACATGAAGCAACAAGCAGATCAGGGTTGTTCTGAACAACAATTTGCTTAAGGGGACCAAGTGTTTCTTTGATTGCAACCTTATAAGCAAACTTCACTCAAAGCTAAACATTATCAGAAAATTGCTCCCAAATTGTATGGTCCTTATAAAATTCTCAAGCGCATGGGGCATGTGGCCTACCAATTAGCTCTGCCCAGTTGTTCTAAGCTCCACCATGTTTTTCATGTCTCGTGCTTAAAGAAAGTGATTGACAATAAGTGTGAAACTCATACCAGTCTCCTCGAGTTGGATGAAGAGGGTTCCATTTGGTTGCAACCACAACCAGTATTGGACTAGTGAGAGTGTCGTCTCTGTCAACGCACCATCAAGTAAGTGTTAATTCAGTGGAAATATACAACTCCAGAAGATGCCACCTAGGAGTCGTCCACCATTTTGCAACAATTTCCTCATCTCAATCCTTGAGGACAAGGTTGGTCTTCAAGGGGGAGGGCATGTTAGGGACCTAACCTCCATAACCCCTCACGTATGTAGAATAATATGTTTTCCATGTAATAAAGGTTGACATTAGTTAATAAAGCCTATTTAATAAATGTTAACAAGTCAATGTAAGAAGACCTAATAGAAGCTTCCGCTTCTAGAAATATCTTCTTGTAGAATGTTCTTTAGAAGACAAAATTTGTATAAATAAGAGTATGAGGCATGATAAACTTTGTCTAGAGAATTATTGTAATAGAGCTCTGCTCTGTTGGAGGTTTCCCCCTCGAAGAGGCAAGCGAACATTCTTTCTCTGAATAAAGGTATCATTTTTGGTGTTTCTCTTCTCAATATTTTGTTGTTCCATTGATATATGTTGAATATTCTTATTTCTGCATATTATATTACATTTGGTACCTTACAGCTTGTAAGCACTCTGGAACTTTAGGCTCCTTGCTCCAAGATCCTGATCCTTCAAGACCTTATTAATTACTTATCTATTGAAGGATGACCCCCTCCTCTATTATCTTCAAGTACACGAGGGAAATGAATAGGAGAGGGAGATTAACCACAACCTTCTCCTCGTCTCAACCACGAGACTTTTTGTACTGATACGTGCAATAATTATTGCACATATCACTAGCTCAGGGGTGTCCTCGAAAGGTGAGGAAGGACAAGAACAGAGAGTGAGCTCACCCCTTCTTCACTCAGCGTGCATGCCATCTCGTATCGGTAACATTTGTGAAGCTACTATCCCTAATCAATCTCTAATGAAAAGATAGGAACATAGGCAAGTTGCACCTTAAAATTTTATTCTTAGCATCTACGTTTCCTTTTCAAACCAAAGTCCACAATTGACAGGGACTTGGTGTGCTTTACAACTCCCCTTGTTTTCCATGGTGTCCTTTTGGACGAAGAACATGTATCCCCTTTCTAAAAACTTTTGAATATAAAATTAAAAAGCCTCCCATTAATTAATTTCGCTGACCTTCATAATAAAAGTAAAGACATAAGATATAAGGCGTATTTTCCCAAACCTACCAAAAAATTAAAAAGTTAAAGGCCTAATGGAAAATGACCCAACTACATTCAAAGCATTGCCAAAATAAATTGAGCTTCATGTTGGGACCCTATCAAACATTAATGGTTAAGGAAAAATGCCCATAATAAGCATGCACCACTTATGAGAAAAAAGAGAATCTAACAACCTAGAAAGAATTTGAAACTGTAACCTCCAAAAATTAAACACATATTCTTAACCATTAAACTCACTACTCACTCATAAACTATCTCCCATTAATCAACTCGTCCTATTATTAAATAAAAAATAAATGAAAAGTGAATGACTTATCCAACCTCACATTAGTAATTAATTAATTTATTAAATAAATAAATGACAACCAATTATTGCGTGCGTCATATTGCCCCCACTCACCTTGCTGTTGTCATAAATGATGTGTGTGCCACTAGATAATTTATACCTCAAAGTGAATAACAATGCAACATTCGAAAGCCATACCGAGAAAACAACTTAATAGTACACAATTCTTTGCTTTGACTGTGCTTCCACACGCAATCACACAAAAATGATACCGAGTTAAAAATGATACCGAGTCCCGTCACATGACGGTTAGAATAGTTAATTATTAAGATTGTATTTAAAAATATGAAAATATTATGATTTTCAGTATCATGGTTGATTCTTAGGCAAATGTTATGAATCAACGATTAAAATTGAATTTTCTTACTCATTTTCTGGAGTTTATTCCATTTTAGAAAAATTAAAATTGAATTCTTTTTATTGATTTTATGGAGTTTATTCTATTTTAATAAGATAATTTAAAAAATATTTTTAAAAAAATGTAAATTTTTGAAACCATTTATTATTTATGAAGGATAATAAATATCATAAAATATCAAAAGAATGATTATGTTTTCCATTTCAATGGTTATAATCTCTATTTTAATTGACTTTTATTTATTCTGTGATAAGGTGTACCCTTCCATAACATTAAATCCATTACATAGCTCACACCTACTTAAATATCTCTTCCATGGTGTATGCACTATTTTATGTGTCACTTAATAACAGCTTCACAAAGAAGCTTAGAGACCTTATCTTTGTGAATCCTCATTTGAATTCATGTGCTATGAACATTGTCAATTTTTGTCAATATGGGATTTGTCATAGCATTTAGTTTACATGCTTCATGATTTTGAATCCCACACTCACAATAATGTCATTTTCTTTGTTATCTTTGCCTCCAACACTCTCCATAATGCCATTTCCTTTGATATTTTTACTTAGGCTCTTAACTCTATTAAAAAAAAAATTAATCATATATTATAGATGTAAATTATAATGAAATTAAAAACTTATAAATAAAATTATTATAAATAGATAATTAATTGTAAATTTTGAAGATCACATACAAGAGCGACCTCTGCATGTTAACATATATTTACACATACAATTTAACTCTAAGACTATAATCTTCATAGTATAGAATGTAATTTGTTAGAATCATATCTAGATTTGTCAAGCTATCTAAAGTGTGCACTAGTACACTCATTTACCTATTTCTATTCTTCCATAGATAATAAATCACAAAATAACAACTTTGTTGGTTAAATTATGATAGAGAATAACTAGGGATTGATTTTCTTGGTATTTTAGTCATTTTTAAATTAATAAAAAAGTTTAACAAATTCTCAATAAAAACTAGCTCCTCAAGAACCCAAGTTGATTCAAACAATGGAGCAAAGACCAAAACCACCACCTATTCAATGTTGAAGTTGTGGAGGAGATCATATATACAGAGATTGCCCTCACAAAGATGAAAAAGTGAAGATTATTCACAATGTACAACAAATTAAAAGAGTGGAGTACATAATCATAAATGTACCTAGGTGCGCCCTCCTCACAAGTGAACTTCTTTTGAATCTCTTGAAGTTCAGGTGCGCCCTCCTCACAAGTGAACTTCTTTTGAATCTCTTGAAGTTCAAGTTTTCAATATCGGGGATTGCATAGCGATAAATCTGACATCGTTTTAATAGGAAACTGTGCAATCTCGTAGGGCGTGATGGCATGAACAGATGCAGAGATGATCCCAGAGCCTATATCCAGTCAGACCATGCACTCCCATCAAGAAAACCAAACGATTTGTAATCAAGAAATGGAACGTTGTTTCCCTCTGGGCGTGGGGTACGTGCTTCGAACATTAATCCGTTTATTCAATTAGATTTCTATTTGCGTTTGTTTACTTACATTGAAGTTTTCATCCTTTTCTCTGAGTATCACAATGCCATATTTTTTCATTTCTCTGTACCTTGAAATGGGGTTTCGAGGAACGAATCAAGAAAAACATAGGCTAAAACCGTACGGAGTTTCATTTGTAGGGATTAGAAGAAGAGGGGAAATGTGGGTTGGAGAAATACAAAGAAAACCAGTTAGGTTTAATTCAACCATTTCAATGTGAAACCGTAAAAATACTAAGGTTTTCCATCGGGGCTCCTAAAGGTATGGAGCATCATGATGCAAGCTCTACATGTGGATTGGTTTAGAACTCATGATTGATCATTGTCAAACCCTAAGTGCCAAAGTTTCTTCACGAATTAGGATTTGTTCTTGTCGAAGAACGATTGCCTTGATATTATGTTTTAAGCAATATAGAGTGTTATACCAAATGCGATACTTCACACACAAACTTTAAATGTAAACAAACTCAAAGTTATTTCTTCAACTCACAATCTTATAACATTTGGGGTACATTTCACATAAATTAAGAACAATGCATCGATATTTTGTGTTAAATAAATTCAAAACTATTTCTTGTAATACAAGGTCTTGCATTCGATTGGTACTTTGTACATCAATTTCGAGGTTGGCTATCTCTTAAGGTAAGATTCACCAAAAAAATTAGAGCTATAAAAATTACTATGAAAACAATTTACTTTATTTATTTATTGAGAAATTGCACATTATATTTATGATAATATAATCCATTTACATAGTCTGTCTCATCACATGAGATGCTATATCAAAACATAAAACTAGACTATTATAGCGTTTACTATCTCAACACGAGACTATAATAGCCCTTCATTAATCAAAACTAGACGTCTATCCCCCAATGGAAACTGTAGCATACAAAAAAAACTGGACTAAAATCTCATCTAATAATCAAAACTCCAGGTTTAAAATTCTATCAATTCTTAGGCTAATACAAAAAGTCTGTCTACAAAATATCTAAAGGTTCAAAGATCACAACTTCAGAATATTAATAGGTCCTTCCTCTCCACCAGTCCATTTGTTGTAAGAAATATGACCCACTGGTGAGTTTATAGCAATCTTTGACAGACCATCAACCACACTATTGTGTTCACGATATATATGAGCGAAAGTAATTGACTTAAAGAAAGGCACTAAGTCAAAAATTCTGCTTTTCCAATTCTCCAGATTGGTAACTTGAAGAGTAACAATACCTTTTAGCCAGTTTATCACTATGAAAAAAATTTACTTATATCAACCATTTTCATTTATATGATTGTATTAAGTAAGTAATAGTGATGTAAACCAACTCTATAACTTATATTGTTGGAAACATGCCAACGAATTTCTCATGCAGTCACATGCATATGCATGCAACTATATTAGGAATGTGCATGCATGAACTCTTCTGTGAACAGATTGTGTAACTGGTGGATCTAATTATAATAAGTTAGTCTAAATGTTTGAGAGATGATATATATACGAGCATACCCATAGAGGTGAGAGTGCAATGTGTAGTGAGTGTGTGAGAGCAAGATGCAATATTGAGGTGATTTTGTGTATGAGAGGAGAAGGTGGTTGTATGCCTGGGTTGACTATTGTAATTCTCCCTTGAATAATAAGAATATCGATTATCATTGCCCGTGGTTTTTTCCCATATTGGGTTTCCACATAAATCACCCTGGCTTATCTCTTCCGCTCGGATGGGGTTGGCACTACTTCTCTCTCGCACTCCACCACCTTGCCCGCTCTAAAAACAAGACCTGCGAGCAGTGGATTTTTATCCCAGTCACCCAGTGAATTCTGAGTCCTCCTCGCCTAGCCATGTCGAGGGAGAGAGGCAAGCCGAGGCGCGGCCCATCCTGGTATAATTTAGCAGCTTGATAGAGACGAGTGCATCAACTAGAACGCGCCCTGTCCATAGCTCGGACTCAACGCTTGGAGAAGCCAAGAACTCTGCCAATGGCATATGTTGAGGAGGTGATTCCAGAGGATCCCATCTAGGTTCCTTCAGAATCTCTCCTCTTCACAGTTATGGATGATTTGCAGTTGCCCAGCCATAACACAACGAGCACAAGTGCCCACGTTGCCATGGAGGGTGCCACCTGTATAGTTGAGGAGGAATTCCCAGGGGAATTCCTCCACTTGGATTCAAATGCTTCAATTCAGGACACCGACAACCAAATTGGGACAAAGGCTGAGGTGGTTAGGGTGGAAGACATGGGCACTGCGTAGGAGGACATGAACGCCGCGTTGGAGGGCCACCTATTCTTGGCGCCTGCATCACTCACTGCACTCCCTGAATTATGCCCTACTCCGCCACCTTTCTTCAACCCGGAGTAACTCGAGCTCATCTTTGAGCTAAGGAGCCAGGTGCTAATGTGTAATTTATGGTTCTTTGCTATGGATACCTCTCACAATCTCTTTCCAACTCTCTGTATTGGGACGATGCAATTTTACAGTTTTGTTTTCTTTTTTCGGTTGGTAGTTTATCTTAGATGTCTAGAACAGTTCTGTAAGAACATGAATCTGCCACTTGCTCTGGTTTCCATATGGCAGGGCAGATGACAGATAACTCTTTTGTCTAAAAGTATCATAGTCTACCACATGTTCTGATTTCCGCTAATTTGATGGAACAAGTGGCAGACTAATGACATACGACATTTTTGTACTATAAAAACACAATACACCTTTTTTTATTAAAAAAAATGAAATAAATATATACAATAAATCAAAACTAATCTATACAAATATTGTTATGCAATATTAAAATATAATTTAGAATTTTAGATATAGTGAAATTTTAATTTTTATTTATTTTATACTTTTTATTATTTAAATCTAAACCCAAAATCTAAGATTCCTCCCCATTGTTCAGTTGGCAATCCCAGCTCCTCTTTCAAAAATATGAATTAAATCAAAGCTTATACACACAAAAAATTAAATATAAGAATTAAGACTCACCATATTAATTAAAACTAATTGAATTATGTTTTCTTTATTTCTTTTAAAACAATTTAGCGCATATATATATATAATAAAAAATGGGATGATTCACAAGATTATGCGGATTTTATACTTAGATTTTAATTTTTTGAGATGTTTAATATATAAACATTTTTTATATCGAATAAACTCCAAATTAAAATGAATTTATGTTTTCATTATTTAATAATAATATCAAATTAAAATGTCCCCGGATGGGGTGACACGCGGCGCGATAGTGCCACGCGGGAATGAGCCAAGACGCAGACTTAACGCATCCATCGGCTCACATCACCATGGACATTAACCCCGCATGAATCCGCGCAGACGCATTGATACGATGAGGCTCCTCGCGCAAGGGAAGGGTACCCCTCACTAGAGCATTAACAAGCAGACTTTAATGGCGATGGTTAATATTTCGGTTACGGCAATCGTTTTGGCATCAACGCTCATTTTCCGAGTTGCAAGACCTAGCAGCAATTTGCTTCGGGAGGCCTCCGTCTCGCAGGCAAACCAGAGCTGTGGTGGCCTCTCTCCCGCCTCACTGGCACAATGGCCGCACTCGGCACCCTCGCCTTTCCTCAGGAGTAATTCGACAGGAAACTGCAGCATTAGGACTTTTCACTGGGATCTCGCCATGCCCCGAGCTAGAGGGAAACCGCGTCGGGGAGCGGCCTGGTATGCAGCGGCGTCGCGGCGTAAACGAAAAGAGAAACTCGAGAAAGCCATGGCGATAGTGGCCAGGAGGCGGAAGAGCAGACCATGCACACCTCCAATGGCGCACATGGAGGAGGTCATCTCGGAAGAAGGTCTACCCAGCCCACCTGGGAAATTGTTCATGGTACCGGAGAATTGGAACCCGAGTAAGAGTTTCAACTCTTATAGCACTCGACAGCCTGCAAGCAATGTGTTTGACCCTTCCACAGCCTGCACAGAGGCGCCTTACTCCCCCTGTTTCATAGAAGAGGAGGCTCCTCCCGAGCCTACCAAGGATGCAGAGGACCCAGGTCGAGCTCGACACTGGCACAGGACACAGGAAGCAGAGGCGGCCGCCAGCGAGGAATTCATGGGTAGCCACCGCCCGGAGCAGCCACCTTCAGTCGACTGGGGATGCCTCAATCTTGTTTTCAAGATAAGGAACAAGTTGGACGATCAAATCTTCCGCCTAGTGCGAATGGACCAGCGGCTCGACATGTTCTTTGCGGCCCATTCCAGAGCATCATCAAAGAAGCAATGTCCGACCTGCGCAAGACCCTACTCGTTCCCAGCGAGATGGAGGCACTCCGAGGTCTAGGACAAGCAGCTCGGTTCAGAGGTTACTCAATGCTTAAAACCGGGCTCTGGTTTTGGTGTTGTTATTTTATTTTATGTCTCAGGATAGCTAGTTACCAGGTTATCTTAGCGCTAGCTAGAAGAAGTAGTTTTAAGCTTGCAACTGTAAGTCCTGGTTTCCTTCGGGCAGGACATCGCACTGTCAACTCTGTTAATTTTGATAACTATGCACACTGTGTGAAAAATGGACATGGATGCCCAGCTGTCCTGGTTTCTTGCTCAGGCGGGACAGCTGGCATCATCTACAGTTTTGTATTTTGGCTATGGTAATATAATAGGCACCACCTTTTTTACTTAAAAAAAAATAAATATCAAATTAAAATGAATTTATGTTTTTGTTATTTAATAAAATCAATTTTATAGTGAATTTATGTTTATTATTAAATAAAATTAAGGTGAATTTATGTTTACTATTAAATAAAATTAAGGTGAATTTATGTTTACTATTTTTTTAATGATACTATAGCACTACAAATTTGATTTGATCAAATTGTAAACCTCAGCTTTGGTCTTATTAAACTCCTCGTCGAGACCATTTATACCTCGTTATGGAAGAGGTGTATGAGCATGACATCAAAGCGAGCAATGCGCATCAATAACAATGCAACGTTCGAAAGGCATACCGAGAAGTACACAATTCTTTGCTTTGACTGTGAGGACATGCATACAACTAATTTTTAATAAAATACTCCTATGATTTATAAACGTTGCACGCATTTTGAACCGTGTCGTAAATACCTATTTTACAAGGAATATTTGCATTTTCTTTTTTATTAAGGATTTTAAAATTGTATTTAGAATATGACATCTAATTTTAGTAAAAAAAAAAAAAAATATTTGAAAATAAAATCAATTTATTACAAAATTGACACAATCTATTTTTTATACTTATAATTAGTCCCTATGGTAGGCAAAGAGGGATTATAGCGATCCATAAATCATTGACCTTGTATTAAATTGTGTATTGACCAGAAATATTTACATATTATCTATTGTTGGAACAAGGGAAGTGAAAACATCGATTTTTATATAATAGAAAGTACCATGTTTGTCAAGATCTGATTGGACAACGGATTGGAGGTCTTATTGTCAGCTTCGCTATTCCCAATGTTATATTTGTTGGCATACTCCAAAGTATTTGAATCGTATAAGGTATTTTTGAATCATATATTTTCTTATGTATTGGTGGAAGCTGGATTAATGCTAGCATTAGTTCGAATGTTTCATTAAGTATTTCCTACTGGCTTCAATACATTGTCTACCATATTACTATGTTTGACTTTTTTTTATTGTTGCGTGCTTTGAGAGAGGAGGCTTGTCACGCTGCATTTTTTCTTAAATGTTTGAACATGGCTAGGCCCTTAGATGGTCCTGACAGTCTTAAGTGTTTACTTAACAACTCTGGCAGTCTTAAATGTTTATTGTACAAGTGCGTTGGAATACAATTTCGTTCCATTTTTTTGATGGTAGTCGGACATCTTCCATCGATTTTTATATAATAAAAAGTACCATCTTTGTAAAGATGTGATTGGACAATGGATTGAAGGTCTTTTTCATGGCTTCGCTATTCCCAATGTTATATATGTTGGCATATCCAAAGTATTTCATCATATATGGTCTTTTAGAATCATATATTTTGTTATGCAATGGTCGAAGGTGGATTAATGCTAGCATTAGTTCGAATGTTTCCTTTAGCAATTCCTGCTAGCTAAAATACATTGTCTACCATATTAATATGTCTGTTTTTTGTTTTATTATTGCGGGTTTCGAGAGAATAGATCTTCCATGCTGCATTTTTTCTTAAATGTTTGTACAGGGCTAGGCCCTTGGGTGGTCTTGGCAGTCTTAAGTGTTTACCTGACAGTTTGAATGTTTATTGTGCAAATGCCTTGGGATACAGTTTTGTTCTATTTTTTTATGGTCGACATCGCTGCTCTAGTGGTCGATGCTTCTTCGCTGCTTCATTCCAGGACTGTTGTTCTTGTTTGATTCAACTTTTCAAAGTTGAGGTCCTACAACTGCAGTTGAACATCTTCGTCATTGTTCACTGGTTTGTTGTTCTTCAACTTTCCAAGTTGTTCTACCTATTATTGTAGTTTCCAGTGTTTGGGGCTGGCCTCTTGTCATCCCTCGTTGACGGGTAAGTTTCCATGTTGCTATTTTTCAATGGTTGGGGTCACTGGCTCCAAATTTTGTTGCAGATCATCTTTGTTTGTGCTCTTAATTTCTATTCCCGAAAACCATCTGTCTTCATATGCTGGCAATGATGTTCATAGTTGTTTGGAAAATTGCAATGCGAAGGGGTTCTCGAAAAATAGTTGTAGACGCAGGGAAAGATTTTATTCTGTGGGTCGAAAAACTGCACCCACC